>CM045572.1:20169866-20370153 GCA_024721245.1 Mitragyna speciosa | reverse complement strand
ACCAGAGCCTATCCCAAACCCTGATTAGGACGCCTGCCTGGCTCGCGCCAGGTATCAATCACAAGCAGTCATATGCTAAAAACATAGTTAAACATTAAAATTTACATATATCCTCAAAATAGCTACATTGCTTGAGCCGTTTAGCTCTCAAATACATCCACCTATTTAACCGTACTATACTAAGAAACCTTTCTCCTGCACACTCTCTTTCCCTTCCCGTGGTTAGATACCTGTAAGGAAAACAAGTTTAAACAAGGATGAGCTTAAAGCCTAGTGAGGTCCTTTCTTTTTAAATCCAGTCGAAATATTCTTTAAAGCATATTTGTTTGAAAAGTGGATTTACACATACAGAACTAATATTAAATCAAGTAAGCATGTGATCAAAAGAATACGTACGATCAAGTCAAGTACTATTTAGGATCGAGTCATGTACTGCTCAAAATCATGTCAAGTACTGGTCATGATCGAGTCAAGCTCAAGATTAGATCCAATACCCTTCAAGATCGTGTAACACCCCAGAAATTCATACAAAACTATTTCCTTCATGTATGTCCATTAGTAGAAAAATAATAATAGAGAAAAGAAAAAGAAAAGGAAAACCTAAAATGCATTTAAAAAGAGAAAATTCTTTTATTTGGAGATTAGTGTTAACCCTTGATTTATTAGTTGGAAGATTTCTTAAGTTAATTAGGTTAATTATATAAGATTCTTTCATTATTAAGTGGGACACCTAAGTACCAAATTTGGATTAATTTCATTGGACCATTCGTTTATAATAGTGTTTAATTTTGACTAATTAATTCTACCATTTTCTAGTCTTTTGACCAATTGAGCTTTAGTTCAAAAATTGACCTAAAAATTTTATTTGCTCACTTGATTTTCCCACCTCCCATGGCCAGCCCCTCTCTCTCTATTTCTTTTCATTTTTGCTTCAAAATTTGTGCCATAAAGTTTACTAATTACTAGGAGATAAGTGATTAAAAATCTACACTAATCAAAATTAACCAAGTTAGTAACTATTGCATTAAAAGAATAAACCCTAGGGTGACTCTTGTCTTGCTATGATTGGTCACTCTTTTTCCCACTTTTCTTTTTATTTCTTTTCTATTTTCTTGACCTATTTCTCTCCCTTTTCTTCTTACCTTGGCCGACCCTCTCTAGTTCCCTTTCTACTCTCTCTTGTTTTCATTTTCTTGGAGCTTTCTCTCCAAATTTTGGACAATTTCCACCATAGAAAGTGAGCTTTTCTTCTTCCTAAGCAAAAATCTAAGCTTGTTTAAGGTATCTACTATGACCTTTTGCTATTAATTTCAAGTTTTATTTAGCCTTTTGTACAAGTTTAATACTAGATGATTGTTAATAGAACTTGAAGATTTAAGTTTTGAAATGAAGTTTTACTTGTTAGATAAAGTGTTTTCTTGGTTAGATGGACTAGTAGATAGTATTTAAACCTTGAAATTTCATGTATTATGTGATGAGTGGTTGAAGAAAACTTGGACTTGAAATCTTGAAATTGAGTGGAATCTTGAGTGAAATTGAGTTTGATTTAAACATGGAAGTTGTAGAACTTGTTGGAAATTGGATTGGTTGGTTGATTTCTTGCAGGTAAAATTTTGGGTTAGTTCGATTTTAAGGGGAGATGCTGCCGAAATTTCGGTAGAAATAAAGAAGGAAAAAATGATAGATGAAATTTCTAACTTAGAATATGTTAAATTTAGAGAGTTTGGTGTGCAGAAATTTTTAGAAAATGATGTATTAGTGAGTTAAATTTTCCTAGAACAAGAAAACCCTAAAACCAAAACCCTAAATCTAAAACCCTAAACCCTAGGGTAAAACCCTAAAACTCTAAAACCCTAGAAATTAAGCCTTAGAAATAATTGGGTTATTTCTTGAATTTTCTTACTAATTTACTTAGGGTTTTAATCGGGTTTTTATTAGATTATTTCTTTTGGATCTCAGGATTTGAAAGTGAATCTCGACCCATTTACGAAATATTTTCCTAGACACTTCAGGTGAGTGTCTTTACGTGTGCATGATGCATGAAATGCTATGTCATACTTGTAAATGTTATGTTATGAAATGTGTTTATGTGAGGAAAGATGTGTACTTTATCGCATCTATTCCGCAATATGTTACATGCTTTCGTTATCCAATGTGTTACTTGTGTTTGAGACTTCCGTGACTAATTTCACCGTTACTTCACGGTTAGTCAACCCTGACATGCGTGGGAGGATATAAGGTGCTGGGTGTTTTAGGGCGCGTTGTTCTTTCCCTTGAGTTGTGAATCCTCAAAGAGGCCAACTCCGGATTGAACTTTCTTGCTCGCTTGTTGGCCCTCCAAGGTTGAGATTACTCCCTGGATGTGGTAGCCTGTACAGAGGTTATAAGGTGAATGGTGGCTAGGGTACTTGCTTGATGATACCGGTTTGACCTTGGCAAGGGACCTGAGCTATTATCTCGGTCCCAACGTTAAGGTTACATGATCGGTACTTGTTCCTCCTGCGGTTGAGCTTGCTCCCGTAGTTGAGCCGTATCCGCCATTGACTACTTGTTAATTAAATTATGTATACGCTGTTTAGTTAATTTGTTAATTATTTTACTCGATAAATAATTGATTTCTGGCATGGTTGCATGACTTGGGCACTCACTGGGCTATTATAGCTCATTCTTTTATTTGTTTTCTTTAACCAGATTTTCTGCACTACTAAAGCTGGAAAAGCAGTTTTGGAATATTACATGTTTTATGTTATAGTCATGTTGCTTAGGCTATTCTTGTAAAATATATTTTGGGATGTAATACTTTTAGAGATACTTGTACTGTTAAGTTGACTTATAATTAAGTATTTATGGGTTATTCATACATTTGGATGTTTTGAGTGAGTGCGTGATTCGAGTCCTGGCGAGAGCCAGGCAGGCAGTCCGCTAAGCCCTTTGGTGCGCCTTTGGGTAAGGTGGGGCTGTCACAGATCGAGTCCAAAATATACCGCTCAAAGTCCTGTTCAGTACCATTTGAGATTACATGATTGTCACGACAAGTACTGCCCATGGGCGAATCAAGTACGTTGGCCTCCGGCCCTTCACCAATTTATTGCCTCCGGCACTCACCGGTTTGGTAGCTCGAGTTCTACCCAAGTACTTTTCCCATACACCCCCTTGTCCTACAAAACCTCCTTGCAGGTAAGAAGGTGTTGAGAGACCAAGGTAGCTAGAACTTGGTGACCAGGCCTGCTGCCGGCTCAGCCAAGACCAACTACTCAAGGTCGGGCCCCAAATCATGCACAAGTATAACATGCACAAGCACACTTTGAATTTAACAAGTACCAGTACTGCCGGTGTGATAAAGTACACAACCGGACTTATATCAAGTATCATTAGCATTCGACAATCACGAACATGCACAAGTACACTTCACAAGAACAAGTATTTCCCAGTGCGATAAAGTACAAAACTGGGTTCATAGCAAGTACAACTACACTTAACAATTACAAGTACTTCCCAGCGTGATAAAATACACAAGTGGTTCATAGCAAATTCAGGCACAATTAACTAGTATAATATCAAGTCAAGTAATAACAAGTCACACTGTTAAGCTTTTCAACAAGTCACATGATTTTCATAAAAATCGATGACAATAGATAGAAATGATTTTAGGACACTCACCGGTAAGTTTGTTTGCTTGTGGAAATCCTTAAATAATCTTGAGTTCCTCTATCCAAAGACCCTATTAATTAAAGATAAAATAATTGATATTTAGATTAAAATTAAAGAGGCAAATTCACTAAATTTTAGAATTTCTAAGGCAACTCTTAGAGACCAAATGGCATAACTAAAATTTTACTCATCAAAATTTTCCACTTGTAATACTCCTAGAAACTAGACTCAATTTGGAACACTTTTCATGAGATAACAAGTTTTAATTCCAACCATAACCCAATCAAATTCCCATCACAAAGCAGTCACTCTATTGTCAAGGTCTTATTTTCCAAGCATTCCAAGCAGCAGTACTCAATTGAGCATAACTTTCAGCACACAACTTGGATTGATTTGAACTTCATATGTCTAGAAACTAAAATTTATGGACTACAACTTTTGTGAAGAAACTAAATTCAAATTCCAACAAGAACAGGTTGAAAATTGAGTCTAAACTTGGCACATTACCAACACTGGTTAAGCAGGTTGGATTTTCAGCCTAGTTTTGTTTAATTCTGTGCTTCATTCACCAAGAATCAGGACTTGAGACTTACATGATTGAAAACTAAATTTCAAGGACTACAACTTTGTGAAGATCACCAACTCAAATTCCAGAGAGAACAAGTTTAAAATTAGCACCCAAATTAGCTCATCACCAGTCCTGTTTGTGCAGCAACGAGTTTTCAGTCATATTTATGTCATTTCTGGTATCAATCCACAAGGAAGTAGGGCACGAGACTTATACCATTAGAAAGCCCTGTGAGTCTAGTTTTCAAATCAATAAGAATTATTCAAATCAAAGCTTCCTATAGAAAGTTATAGTTATTTTTCCAAAACTGTGCAATAACGACTGTTGGTTCAAGTTTGTCAATCACAATTTAATCAAAGCAACTTATCTCGAGACATGCTTTTCATTTGCCATTATTTTTACGCTGTTATTCACTAAAATCGAGTAGTAACAATTCTCCAGTTGAAAACAATTCTATTTCTTTTTCTTCACTTAGTTATTTTTTCTCTCTTTTCTTTCACTTCTTGGCCGGCTCTCTTCTTCTCTCTTTTCTCTTCATTTGCTTCATTTTCTTAGAGCTTTTTACTTCCATTTGATCACTTTTCATCCATAGAAAGTGAGTTAATCTTCCTCCTAAGCAAAGATCTTGCCTTATTAAAGGTATTCACCAAGAACTTCTCTTATTATTTCAAGTATAAAATTGTAGTTTTGTAGCTTTTAAACCATGTCTCTATTGTTAAGTATGATTTATTTAAGTCATGAAATATGAAGTTTTATTCCATGAATATGAGATTTATGGACTTGTATGACTTGTAGATAGTGATTTAAACTTGAAATGACATGAATTAAGGATGATTTGGTTGAAGAACCTTGGAGTAGTTTATGTGTTTTTGTGATAAATTTGGGTGAAATTGAAGTGATTTTGATGTGAAATTGGTAGAACTATGTGACATTGGGCTGGTTTGGTTGTTTTCTTTGCAGGAAAAATTTTGGGTTAGTCCGATTATAGGGGAAATGCTGCCGAAATTTCGGTATAACCTAAGAAGTAAAAGTGATTAGGCTATGATTTAAAGCTTTATAAGCTGTAATTTAGTGATTTGAACGTGCAGAAATTTCCGTAGACGAGCCATTAGTGAATTGAACCTTTCCGAGCAAAACCCTAAAAAGTTAGAAAACCCTAATTTTGAAAACCCTAAACCCTAGGGTAAAATCCTAAACTCCAAAACCCTAGAAATTAAACCCTAGAAAGACTTGGGGTATTTCTCGAATTTTCTTATTAAATTTCTTAGATTTTAGTCAGGTTTTTATACGGCTATTTTCTCTTGAATTTCAGAATCCGGAAGTGAGACCCAACCATATCACGAAATCTTTTCTTAGGCTTCAGGTGAGTGTTTTATGTGTGCATGATGCATGAAATGCTATGTTATACTTGAAATGCTATGTTATACTTGAAATTATTATTTAATAGAATGTGTTACTTGAGGAAAGATGTGTACTTTATCGCATCTATTCCGCAATGTGTTACATGTTTTCACTATCCAATGTGTTATTTGTGCTTGTGACTTCCGTGGTTAACTTCTCTGTTTTCCACGATTAGTCAAATTGGGTGTGTATGGGAGAGATATAAGGTGCTGGGCGTTATTCGATGCGTGTTAATTTTCATATCTGAGTAAAGTCCTGGAAAAGGCTAACTCACGATTGAATTTTATGCTTGACTTGGACTTCCGTGGCTAACTTCACCGTTACTCCACGGTTAGTCAACCTAGTGTATTTGGGGTGATATAAGGTGCTGGGGGTTATAGGTGTGTGATATTCTTTCTTTAATGAGTTTCATTCCTCAAAGAGGGTAACTCTGGATTGAATTTTTACAAGTATCTCGAACCTGAGCTCTTACCTCGGTCCCGATACTCATGTTATCTTGTTCATGATTGATACTCCTGCGGTTGAGCTTTCTCCCGTAGTGAGCCTGTATCCGCCATTGATTATATGACACTTCACATTACTTGTTCACTGTTTATTGACTTTGTTAATTATTACCCTTAAAGGTTTATTTGTTATTGGTATGCTGCATGACTTGAGCACTCACTGGGCTATTATAGCTCATCCCGTTTATTTGTTTTCTTTAACCAGGTTTTCCAAAATACTAAAGCTGGAAAAGCTGATTTTGGGACGAAGTAAATGTTTTGTTTTATGTATTTTGATAGCCCCGTTGTTTAGGCTATTATTGTAAATACTATGTAACTTTTGGTGTGTAAAACTTATTATTAATATTTGTACTTTCAAGTAAATTATATGAATGTATTTTTATGTTGGGTTAAGTACGTTTGTATGTCTTGAGCGAGTGCGTGATTTGAGTCCTGGCGAGAGCTAAGCAGGCAGTCCGCTAAGCCCTTTGGTGCGCCTTTGGGTAAGGTGGGCTGTCACATACGTCACCCCATATGAAGCTATTTTTCAGCCAATTTCTCAAGGATGCTGGCATTGATTCATAAGGTTTCAAGGCATGAACCTTATACTGGTAGAAAGATCATTGAATCTAGTTTCTAAATCAATAAGAATCATCTCGTTTCAATCTTTCTAGACCAAGTTATGATTTTTTTTACTAAAACTGCTCCTGTTAATACGTTTTCATATAATCCTTGACACGTTCTTGTTATCAACCTAACGTTTGCTTAATTTCAACCCCATACATATATTTCATCCAATAAACATCAATTTAGAAGTCTAATAATGCACAGTATAGCTCAAGAAAGCTTACCTTTGAGCTTTGGAAGTCACTTTTCCTTCTTAAATTCCAGTTTTCTTCAACCTTTAGTTTGGTTTAGGTGGAAATATAGTCCCTTTTTTTTATGCTTTCCAGACGACTTCATACTCGGTTTTCTTATCTTTTTTGTTAAGTCTTTTGGTATATTAAATGATATAAGGACTGATCCAAATCTTGAAGATGACTAATCACCCAATTCTCTCATTTCTTCTAACGTTTGGCCACCTCCTACTTGCTTCAAAAAAATCAAAGCTTTCTTCACGATTTTTCTTTTCTTCTTTCTGTTTCCTTTCCTTTTCTTTCCTTCTTTTTTTTTAAACTAAGTTTTATATAAAATGTGATAATTACTTCATTTATTAATTCAAATTATTTTGCCTATTACACACATAACCATACACGATCACAATTTACACTAATGTTTCTTAGTATTAGGTTTTCGAGTGCTATAATCTAATGAACTAATTTTTCAAATTTAATTACTAATATTGCCTATCCAAATTAATCTTTACAATAATGTTAACACGCATATAATTGATTAGACGATTAAAATTAGATGTCAATGTGAAGCACCTATCACTATTAGGTTCTAGAGTTTTCAAGTGTAACAAATGAGACATTAGATTTGTCCAATTTGACCACTAACATCACTGCATTCCCTAACTTCAATATTTGTACCAATAATTAACTATATAATTAAATAATGAAACCATTAGTATTTGGTAAATTAATTACGAGCCATCACACACACAAACATCTTCTTGGGATACACATCACCAACGTAAAGAAAATTGAATAAAAAAACTATTTTTCCCTATACGTTCATTATGTTGTGTATATTGTGTCAAGTCTTGGCGTTTCGGACATATTTATAGAGTAATAATTAAGACATTTTTTCCAACAAGGATTCAGTAATGTGATACCTTATTAAATAAGATATTTGGTAGTTTTTAATTTCCTTCAAAAGAAAATTATTCCACCATTAGAATTTCGATTTATTAATAAGTCCTTAGAATTAATTATATCACAAATTAATTTCATAATTATCTCATAATTATTTAAATCAATTTAACCCTAGAATTTGTTCTATTGCATGTGACTCTTTAGATTCCTAATCACTTGGTAATAAATATAAATTATAATCTTAGAATTAATTGCTTTTAGACAAAAAAACAACAATCTAAATGTCATTTTCTGCAGAATTATGGAGTCAACTTCAAGCCTTAAATTTCATTTATAGATGAGCTCTTACACAGAGAATTGAATTGCCTCAGGTTATGCAATATTACTTGCAGCAATCTTTTTCAGATCAAGTTTGTAGACTGTGCCTGACTGCCTATAGTTGTTCAAATCTAGAGAGCTACTATGGCTAGTTGTAAGGGAATCAAACGTAGCCATGGTAACTGGAAGCAGAGCAATGCATGAGATTTTGACCAGAGAATTTCTATGGAATCACATAAGCTAGTTGTTATTAGTAGAGAAAATTGTAATTTTGGTACCAAATGTTTGGAGTATCAGCAGTTTCAGTTCCCAAAATTTGGACAAAAATAAATCTAGTATCAAATGTTTTAATTTTTTGGCATATTTAGTCCTATTAACCAGTTTTACAAAAATTTTGTTGAAATCTGGTCACATGATTATCACATGCCAGTTACAAAAATTTTCAAAAAGAATTAGATTACAGAAAAAAATTTTAATTGACATAATTTGTAATTAAATGCACTAATTTGAGTTCATATATGATAAATAAGTAGATAAAGCTAAAAATATTCACCGGGATAAAAAATTATACCCTAAACATTTGGTACCAAAATTGTAATTTTCTCTTATTAATATTGTCTTTTTTTTCCTTTTTTTTAGAATAAATTTGTTGAATTTGATTGTTTCTGTGTGTAGATGATAGTAGCTAGGAAATATTGCCGCTGTAGCTAATTCCCACTTGTCCTTAGTTTTTTTCCCAATGTGTAAACTATTTCAGGTTTATCCTTTCAAATAAAACAGTTCAATAAAAAAAAATTCTATCACCTGAGTTACAGTGGTTAAACCCTTATATAGCTAAAGTAAAATATGAGTGCGACCATATTTTACTATTTATGTGACGGTGGTTTTTTGGTTAGTAGTCAAATTTTTAAAACTTTTGTCTAATTTTTTTAATTTTGTTTTAGAATTTCAAGTTCTCGTATCGTAATTTTTGTATAAATTATATTTTTTTATAGAAAACATTTCATAAAAGATCAAATTAATTTTATTTTTTACCGCTTTTTGGTCCAATAAGCAAATAAATAAATGCTATGGAAATGAATTTGCGTAACTACACATTATTTCCAGACATGAAATGAGAATACTAGAAAATTTATCATTTTTTAGGACCAAAGTGCTACTCAAGTGCTCAACTTGAATAACAAAAAATAGCATCTAGATATTAATCGTGTCAAAATGGCAAGAAAGAGAAGTTTAGACATTAAGATGTCTTAAGTAACAGTAATAATGACTTAATTAACCTATTTTGAAAACTTTAATAACAATACAAAATAAGAACGAACATCAATGCAAAACAAAAGTCGTTCCAAATATCAGTGTGCCAGTTTTGAAACAAAAGTTGTTCCAAATATTAATGTGCTTGTGACAGCCCCACCTTACCCAGAGGCGCACCAAAGGGCTTAGCGGACTGCCTGCCTGGCTCTCGCCAGGACTCGGGTCGAGCACGCATTAAAGTCCGTAAAACAATGGTCGTTCAGTAGCGTACTCGTAAGTACCAACTGTGACAGTATCTCGGGGTCACATCACATTCAAACTTAAAAGTAAAAGTACTGGTTAAGCAATTTACATAATATACATTTATTAATACAGTCATATCTCAAGTAATCTTTCTATCAAAATCCTACTAAGATCTACCCTGGAATATTCACCACCGGTTTTAGAGATAGGAGCCTGTTTAAGGAAAACAAATAAAAGAGGGTGAGCTATAATAGCCCAGTGAGGTTCCCACACATGCAAATACAGAGGCAATCAATCAGAAATTAATTAGACAAATGACACGAGCCATAAAACAATATAAGAACAAATTAAGTAATCAATGATTTAAACAAGGGAGGATACATCCCAATCATGAGAGCAAGTACTGATCATGTGACCATGATGTTAGGACCGGGATATTAGTTCAGGTCTAGATCACAGGTCATGCCAGCATTATCGAGCAAGAGCCCTGACCACCATTCACCTTATATCCTCCGGAACTACCGCCACATCCAAGGTGAGATCTCAACCCTAGAGGGCAAAATAATTTGTTCAATCTAGAGTTGGCCTCTTTGAGGATTCACAACTCAAGGAAAGAACAACACGCCCTAAAACACCCAGCACCTTATATCCTCCTTTGAACTACCGGCCTGACTAACCGCAGGTACATCCACGGAAGTCTAGCCCACGGATTTAATTTAGTCGAAAATTTACAAACAATTATATTCACATTTGATAGAAATTGTGCATGTAACAAATTACGGGATAGATGTGATAAAATACACATTTTCCCTTCATATAGTACATTTTGACAATTCATGAATATCAAGTACACATAGAATCATCATTTAACATGCATCAGGCATACACAAGGAGACACTCACCTGGATCGCTTAAGAAAATATTTCGTAAAATGGTTGAGATTCACTTTCGGATCCTAGAATTCAAAAGAAGTAATCTAATGAAAACCCTAAGTAAATTAGCAAGAAAATTCAAGAAATAACCCGATTATTTCTAGGGTTTCATTTCTAGGGTTTTTAGAGTCTAGGGTTTTACCCTAAGATTTAGGTTTTTAGATTTAGGGCTTTAACTTTAGGGTTTTCTTGTTCTAGAAAAATTCACTTCATTAAGAGATTATTTTCTAAAATTTCTGCACACTACATTCTCTAAATTTAACATATTCTAGGTTAGAAATTTCATCTACCATTTTTCCTTCTTTATTTCTACCGAAATTTCGGTAGCATCTCCCCTTAAAATCGGGCTAACCCAAAATTTAACCTGCAGGAAATCAACCATCCAATCCATTTTTCTACAAGTTCTACAACTTCCATGTTCAATTCAAGCTCAATTTCAATCAAAATTCCACTCAAATTCAAGATTTCTACTCCAAAAATCTTCAACCAAACAACATGTAACACATGAAATTTCAAGGTTTAAACACTATCTACTAGTCCATCTAACCAAGAAAACACTTTAACTAACAAGTAAAACTTCATTTCAAACTTAAATCTTCAAGTACTAATAACAAGTACCTAGTATAAAACTTGAACAAAAAGCTAATTAAAACTTGAAATTAATAGCAAAAGTTCATAGAAGATACCTTGAACAAGCTTAGATCTTTGCTTAGGAAGAAGAAAAGCTCACTTTCTATGGTGAAATTGCCCAAGATTTGGAGAGAAAACTCCAAGAAAATGAAAAGAAATAGAGAGAGAGGAGCCGGCCATGGGAGGTGGGAAAATCAAGGGAAATTAGTGAAATTTTGGGTCAAATTTTTGAATTAAAGCTCACTTAGTCAAAAGTCTTGAAAATGATGAAATTTGTTAGTCAAAATTAAACACTATTATAAACTAATGGACCAATAAAATTAATCCAAATTTGGTACTTAGGTGTACCACTTAATCATGAAAGAATCTCATTTAGTTAACCTAATTAACTTAAGAAATTCTTCCAACTAATAAATCAAAGATTAACACTAAACCCTGAATAAAAGAAATTCTCCTATTAAATGCACTTTGATTTGTCTTCTCTTTTTCTCTCTTTTTTTTCTACTAATGAACATAACATGAATTAAATAGTTTTTAGTGTGAATTTCTAGGGCGTTACAGTGCCAGTTTTGAAAAACTGTAAATCATATCACACTCCAGAAAGATTCCAAATTTAGTATTTTAGAAAAAATTAATCTTTCCGATATTCAAAAAGTTCAAGAAAGAATAATCCATTCAGTAAAGAGCATTTTTTTTTTTTTTTTGTAAATAAGCTGTGATTTTATTTTAGATATAGGAAAGAAATTTTTAGAACAGTTTCTATTATGAAACAATTATCTATGCGTGAAAGCTACTGTGTGTCTACACTTAACACCATTTTGCGCCCTTTTTTTTATAATTTTATACTATTACATGGAGGAAGGGGAATTTGACAGGATGAGATTCGAACATTCGACCTCTGGGATGGAGTCACAGAACTCTAACCGTTCGACCCTCTATTCGTTACCGTTTTGCGCCCTTTTAAGTGTTTTTTGCCCTCGTTATTCTTAACACCATTTTGCGCCCTTTTAAGTGTTTTTTGCCCTCGTTATTCTAATCGTTACTGTCCTTTTTCGGCATATTGGCTGTACCGTCCCAGTCTCTTAACCCTGCATGAAACTCATTATAAATTCTAGGCCTTTTATGCAGTCCGCATCTCTTGCTCATCCCGCCCCTTATCCTTCCCAAATCTCCGCCGCCGCCGTAAGTCTACAATCTCTTTTGCTTTTCTTTTTCTTTTTGCGTTTTTTCAGTGTCTTTTTTTTTTTTTTTTTGGCATTTTTAATGTTGACAGTTGCTAGAGGTACCTGTTCAGTTCTTTCGTGGATGGTTTTTATTTATTTATCTATTTATTTTTATTTAGCTCTTGTAATTTCCTTTATTTATTAATTTAAAATTATTAGTAATCTCAGTTGGTCTTCAGATCGGGGAATGTTTTTGCGTGGAGGAGGGCTTGAAGGGGGTTGGGGGATGGTTATGGGCTTCTTGCCGAATAATTTCTCATGAGTGATTT
Organism: Mitragyna speciosa; assembly: GCA_024721245.1. Classification (NCBI taxonomy): domain Eukaryota; kingdom Viridiplantae; phylum Streptophyta; class Magnoliopsida; order Gentianales; family Rubiaceae; genus Mitragyna; species Mitragyna speciosa. Next base: position 20,357,425 of record CM045572.1, on the reverse strand, counting down.
TAGTTTTTTTTTTTTTTTTTTACGTGGCGTTCTACCAAAGTTAAAAAAAAGTAAAATAATAATTCTAAGAATGCGTCAAAATAAAATTTTGTGTATATTGTTCATTTTCATTAGTATTTTGATGAGAGACGCAGAGAGTGTTGTAGAATCCTCCTTTGGCTAACTCTGTCTATTTGTTGCAAATTGGATGCTTTGGAAAATTTTTATTTCTTTTTGTTTGGGTCCTTTAGACACTATGCTAGCTAGGTTTAAAAGTAATCCCAGGGAAGATTTAAGATATAAATTTGTCTATTTTCTAGTGTCGATGAATTTATGTGCTTTTCCTTTCCTCTTCAGATTGATTTATTAAAACTATGAGTCTACAAGAAGCTCCCGGTCCATCATCATTAAAGAGGCAACAGATATTGGGACCTTCAGATTATACAAAGCATCTTTGTGTGTGTTTGACGCCGGTTCGTCATTCGCCTCCACCGTTATGGTTTTCTATTCATTCTATCCCAGTTGAGAGTTTGTTTGCTGTTGATTATCCTCCTCCTCTATCATCATATAAAAAAAAAACATAATGACCGGCAGCTGCAGCTCATGAATCAAGCGTTATACCTTCGGGAATGTGGAAAATGTTTTTTCTCATCGTTCGGGCTTCATTTGTCTTGGAGATAAGCTTTATATTTTTAGTTGTGAGCAACATCCTGATTTTTATTGTCTATCCATACGGGGCTGGCAACCACTTTTTAGCAATAGTGCTTGCTGCTTTGATTTGTCTGGAATTTCTAATGACCTCAAACCTGTATGTGATCCGTCTCATAAAAATGAGGTACATCCATCTGGTAAAAATGAGGCGACCCTGTTACAGCTACCTTCAATGGCCGAGGGGAAGTTCGCTCCCATTGTAGCGCATATTGATGGTCTTATCTATGTCCTTGCTTCTGGCCACCTGCTTGATTTAATTGAACCCTGCTTTGAAGGTTTTTGATCCCCGTGACAACTCATGGAGTGTTCGACCTTCTCCTTCTCCTTTCCTCAAGATATGCGTGGGAATCTCAGGTTTTGCGGACTTCTTCTATGAGTCGTATTTGGTTGTTGACAGAAAATTGTGTCTCAACTCAAGGTATCTCACTTGCTTTTGACACTAAGACTCGTGAATGGGACGGTTGTGAGTTATTTTGTGGGTTCAGTCATCCCCCCGATTTTCACATTACGCATGAAGGCGCTAAGCTACGACCCATAGCGTGTGCTGGTCCTCCATTTCCATTTATTCGTCAAGCCATCCTCTATGAAGAGGATATATTGATATGCGTTGTTTTTATTCCACGTCTTCATGTGGTTGCTTACCAGATTGTTGATGGGAAGGTTAAAAAACTGCAATTCCTGTTGGGGGTAGAGGGTGGTGGTGAGCATGAAAATTTAGTGGATTTAGGAGGAGGTTATATTTGTTACCAATACCAAACATATTCCGGTCGAAAAGCTCAGCGATGATTCATGTGTGACATTTGTGACTTTTAAGGTCTCCAAAATAGATGGAGGTAGAGCTGTCAGAGATGGTTCGGATCTGAATTCTTGCAATGTGAACACCTCAATACACTGACTCAGAAGATAAAAGCAGGAGTCGCGTACCGTTCGGTCTATTCGTTTCCATTGTAAGTCAATTAAAATTTGTTAGCTTGTTCGTATATCTTAATTACTGTGTACCTTCTAGCGGGGGTGGAATTGCTCTTGCTTGAATCTTCAATTTGTGAAATAAAATAATACAAAATTGAGAGAGCATAACTGCGATTAAAGTCGAAAATTCACAGGCCCACAAGCATATAATGAGTTTATGTATGAAAATACAGAAATGGGGATATAATGGCCAACATATATCATTCCCTATCCAGAATAAGTACACATTTTATGATGACCCATCGAAAATGACAACGTATGTTCATGAATCATCACAGTCCATGTGCAAGTTTATCGAGTAATCCAGTTACTAGATCACAGATGTGGTAAAGCACAATGCCACATTGCTAGGATAAGATATGACACTTTGAATCCCCAACCTCCTCCTAGAAAGAAACCAAATTCATACGTCTAGCACAGTGAGTAAAGCTTATTTTTCTTCACCATTTCCATTCTCTTATTTCAATCCTTGAAACGTAACCAACTTTACAAAGGAATATTAGAGAAATTAGGACAACAAAATATAACTCTTTCAATTTCAGCCAAAACCATGAATTTCCGAGTAGTACATGATTCTATAAGGAAGAGCACTTCGAGTAAACAATTAGGCATGTTTGAGAACACCAAGTAAATGTCAAAATCTGTCACATAATCTTTTCTTTTCTTTTCTTTTTATTTATTTTGGTGTGTGTGCGGGTACAAGAGTGCGAAAACTAAATTGAAATTACAGTATCATGTAAACCGCATTATCATGTAAACTAAGGATGACAAATATGGCTGATGTTGTCACCTTAGACGTGTTTTTACGCTTGATTATCCAATGCCGCTGTAGCACCAAGGTTGTCACCTTTGAAGTGCTTTTTTGCATATTCTTTTTTTGAATCAATAATTCTAATAAAAATTCCTTAAACAAAATAAAAGTTCATACAACAAAATTGCGATAAAGAATTTTGAAATTCTGCAAAAACTTTTGAGAGAACAAAAAATCTGATAAAAAAAAAACTGATATTCAGTTATTTACGAGTCCTGTTTGCATACATTGTAATATTAAGGCCCTCCATGGGCAAGGTGGTAAATTGATCTTTGGGGGTTAAGAGATGATTTGAAAACTCTTGAGGGACTTGTTTGTAATTTAGAAAGTTTGTTTTCCTACCACAAAGGCAAGGGCTTCTCTCTCTTCTTCTATTCTTTTCTTTTTCTTAGCTCTTCCCTTTCTCTCTCTAAAATTTCCTCTCTATTTTTGCTTGAAGGAGGTAGTGGAGGACTTATTGCACAAGGGAAGACAAGTAGTGGGGATCTTGAAACTTATATCCAAGGTAATTGCTCTCCAAGCCAACTCTTTTTTCTTTGATTTGATTTGGGTAGGAATGGGTAATTTGGTTGGGTGATTGTAGGAGTCTTTGGGTCTTTTGTGCTTTAGTAATTATAGTTATGCCCTAGGGTGTGTGTGTTTGTGTAATTGGTGGTAGATTGGGTTGAAGATAAGTTAGGGATTATGAGTGAATATGTGTGATTATGGATTATGCTTATGATTTTAACAATGCTTGAGCTTGTTATGCTTTGGCAGTGTTTCTTTGTGCCATTTTGAGTCTTGCTTTGAGTTTGGGTTGAATGGAGTTGAAGATGGGGAGTGAAGGGTTGTTTTTGTAGTTTTCACGTAGGTGAGCCGTGGTTGGTGTGAACCAGGCCATGGCTAGGGCTCATTGTGCCTTCACCCATGGCAAGTCTCTGCTTGACGAGCTGGGCGTGGGTCTAAATGAGCCGTGGCCGCAGCTCATGGCAGTCTTGGTCTCGTCAAGTCTCTGCTCGCTGAGCCGTGGGCAAGAAAGCCAGCTGAGCACCTGTGGATCAGCCTTGGTTGGTGATCCGCGGGTTAGTGCATGATGATCTACGGGCGCGGATCATGGACTTCCACCCGCAGATCACCCACTCTCTAGGGGATTTGTTTCATTTTGTACTTTGAGTCTAGAGTTAAGTTCTACGTATGTTTCTTCAATATAATTAGAGTATAATTGGGTGTTAAATTGTGTATTATGAGCAACGACGGTGTGTATCCCTACTCGGATTACTTGAACTAATCTTGGATCGAGGTAAGTAGTATTTGCATCTCTTTACCATTAAGTAATTTTGACAACTTAAATGTTTTGAAATGTTAGTTTACATGTAATTGGGGTTGAGTTCGGATATATTTTGCTTTTATTATAAAATGGTTATATGTGGTCTATTTGTTATGTAAATGACTATGGAATTGAGCTCTTGTATGTGAATTGGATTGTGACAGGACTAGTTCCTTAACTTTGGTGTTTGTAGTAAAATTTTTGAACCTTACTTTTGGTATAGACTAGGTTATACATGTACTCCCTAATTATTTTGTGATGGGGCAAAGAAGTTGTAAATGGATGATGATTATTTTGATATATGGAATGACACTATTTTGGGGTTATTATTGAAATTGCTTCGAGTTAACCTATTGTTATTGAGATTTTGCATTGTTTAGCCTTGTATTCTAGCGTAGTCTATAGCATAGCGGGTGCCACGTCTCAAGGTATAGAGCGTGACATACATAGCAATAGTGCAGAAATAGCAATAGTGCAGAAAGAAAGAACACTATTTAGCTTATCCTGGTTAATCCAAACTAGAAAATTACATGGCAGACAAGAAGAAGTCGTCATACAACTGATCATGTATATTGTGTTCTCTTATGATCCTTTTTCACTTCAACTAATATAGGGTAAACAAATTGAAATTTAAAAATAGCTCGGGCTAAACCAAAAGATAGGATAATCAAATTGAATTTTAAAATAGTTTGAGCACCCAAACCTACTTAAAAAGTTAGGGTTAGTGTACACGCAAGATCAGTTCATATAAAAGATTAGTTAATCTTTTCATACTTTTGATTAATGCCTCAACAAATGTTCAAGCACAAGTGCTATGGCGCTAAGGTAACCCATACTATACTCTCAGGAAAGCTCGAAGGACTATAAGAAAAATTACATGTATCTAAAAATAAAATAGGTGGGTAGGCATTAAATATTAATATCTAAAGAATAAATTTTGATTAGTTTTATAATTTGAAAAGGGTGGAAAGAAGGGAAATAGGTATTAAAAAAGATTAATATGTAAAGAATAAATTTTGATTATTTTAAAAAGCGATGAAGATGGAAACAAGTGAAAAACATGATTTTTAATTTAAAATGTTCAATACTGTAATTCAAAATGTTCAAAATTATGATGACATACTATACTTTGATGATGGATTGCTGGACTAGTTGCTATATTAACATAAGTCCATTAAACACAATTTCTTCTTTAATTTGAAAACTTGTAATGGCAAAGACACTTCTGTGGTATGATACATGGCATCCTGGTTGTATCTTATTTGACTCTTCTCCAATCAAAATTGTTTTTGGCAGTTCTCTATGTGCAAAGGATACTTGAATTGTGTCAAAAGACAAATGGTTATGGCCAATTGGTAGAAAGAGATCTAGTATAGTTCAATAGTTAATTGAGAACACACCAGATAGACTTATTCCACAACTCTATTCATGGTTTGTCATATCAATCGAGCCTGTGACAATTCGGCTAAGTCAAAACAAGAATGGAGCCTAATGATACAATACGTTTACTCACATCGGTGCTAGAACTAATTTGGATATGGGCTGATATAGAACAATATGACACAGTGTCCTCAAAAATCTATTAAAATCCCAGAGATATGTATTGTTATGGATTGACAATAAATATAAAAGATAAATCTATGTACTTAATTCTTAATTGAATACTTGATTTCAAATTTATGATGTTTATAAATTGAAAAATGAGGTGCTAGAATGCTTAATTTCCTATATTTTTGTAGGTGAGAAATTGCAACCAGTAGAATGTCAAGGTTCCTAAAGCAACAAAAAATGAGTGAAAATGCTTATTGAAAATATGGTGAAAATGCTTGGTTATTTATGTTTTTGTATTTTATAGTATTATCTGATAGGTATCTAATTCTTTTGTCGTATTGAACTAAACACTACTGCTTCCTTTATGTACTGGGATTCATATAGTTTTATATAAGGTATAAAAGTTTTACTCTTATATTTAAATTCTGATGTCATATAAAATAAGGCTAGTTGGCACACTTGATGCTAAAATCATTTATTGCTAATGCTACAAGTTTATGGTTATAGCATCATTACTTTATTTAAATAATTAGTTACTATATATGATAACGTACGTATTTAGTAAATTTAATTTGATAATTGTGCTTGTTATGGTATTTTCTACATTTAGTAATTTTTTTAAAGATTTTTTTGGATATTTTCATGTGCTATAATGTGTGTATCACTCGATACCCAATTGATATGCCACAATGAATGCAGAACAACTGTGATCTAGACACAAACCGTGATCGGTGATGGCAAAGAATGACCCTGTTAAATGTTAGAGCTACTATGGCTGGTTGTAAGGGAATCAAACGTGGTTATGGTTACAGAAAGGAGAGCATAGCATGAGATTTTGACCTGAGAATTTCTGTGGAATCACGGAAGCTAGTTGTTATTAGTATTGTCTATTTTTTTTTTTTTTTGAAGATTAAATTTGTTGAACTTGATTGTTTCTGTGTGTAGACGGTAGTAGCTAGGAAATATTGCTTCTGTAGCTAATTCCCACTTGTTCTGAGTGTTTTCCCAATGTGTAAACTATTTCAGGTTTATCCTTTCAAATAAAACAGTTCCTAAAAAAAAAATTAATCAATCACCTGAGTTACTGTAGTTAAACCCTTATATAGCTAAATTAAAATATGAGTGCGACCATATTTTACGTGGTTTTTGGGTCATTAGTCAAATTTTTAAAACTTAACCTTGACTATTTTTATAATTTTGTTTTAGAATTTCAAGTTCTCGTATCATAATTTTGTATAAATTAAAATTTTTCAGAAAAAATTTCACTAAAAATAAAATTATATTATATGAACTATTGATGGTAAAATAAATAAAAATAGTTTGTGGAACAAAGAGATTATATCTCACGATTTTTGTGGGATCTATTATTTTTCTTAATTATCCTTTAAATGGTTAGTACCGCTCTGTATCATTGAATAAATATGTGTACTGATAGTGTGACAATTTGGTGCCTGAATTTTTTATTTTTTACCGCTTTGTGGTCCAATAAGCAACTAATTAAATGCTATGGAAATGAATTTGCATAACTACACACATTATTTCCAGACATAAAATGAGAATACTAGAAAATTTATCATTTTTTAGGACTAAAGTGCTACTCAAGTGCTCAACTTAAACAATAATAAAAAAAATTAGCATCTAGATATTAATCGGTCAAAATCGCAAGAACGAGAAGTTAAAACATTAAAATGTCTTAAGTAACCGTGATAATGACATAATTAACCCATTTTGAAAACTTTAATAAAATAAAAAATTAAAAACGAACATCAAATTACTTTCGAGACAGGGAAAAATAAAAGTTGTTCCAAATATCAGCGTGCCAGTTTTGAAAAACTATGTATTTTAGAAAAAGATAATCTTTCCTACATTCAAAAATTTCAAGAAAGATTAATCCGTTTAGTAAAGAGCCAAACATCGTTTTGCACCCCTAAAGTGTTTTTTGCCCTTGTTATTCTTATCGGTGCTGTCTTTTTTCGTCATAGTGGCTCTACCGACCCGGTCTCTTTAACCCTGCATGAAACTCGTTAATGTTGTAGGTTTTTATGCAGTCCGCATCTCTTGCTCATCCTCTTCCGCATCGATCGCGAACCCACTCCCTTCTTAGATCTCTGCTGCCGCTGTAAGTCTACAATCTTTTTTGCTTTTCTTTTTCTTTTTGCGTTTTTCCCGTGTCATATTGATATATAATCTCAGTTGGTCTTCAGATCGGGGAATGTTTTTGCGTGGAGGAGGGGTTGAAGGGGGTTGGGGGATGGTTATGGGAGTTCTACCAAAGTTCAAAAAAAAGTGTAAAATAATAATTCTAAGAATGCCTCAAAATAAAATTTGGTGTATCATATTCTTTTCCATTAGTGTTTTGATGAGAGATGCGGAGAACTCTGTCTGTTTGTTGCAAATTGGAAATGTTTATTCCTTTTTGTTTGAGTCCTTTAGACAATATGCTAGCTAGTTTTAAAAGTAATCCCAAGGAAGATTTAATATATAAATTTGTCTATTTTTCTAGTGTTGATTGCTAGCTGAATTTATGTGCTTTTCCTTTCCACCTCAGATTGATTGATTAAAACTATGAGTCTACAAGAAGCTCCCGGTCCATCGTCATTAAAGAGGCAAAAGATATTGGGACCTTCAGATTATAGAAAGCATCTTTGTGTGTGTTTGATGCCGGATCCTCTTTCTCCTCCCCCGTTATGGTTTTCTATTCATTCTATCCCAGTTGAGCGTTTGGTTGCTGCTGATTCTCCTCCTCCTCCATCGTCATATGAAGAACTACATGATGACCAGCAGCTGCAGCACATGAATCAAGTGTTATACCTTGGGGATGTGGAAAATGTTTTTTCTTATCGTTCGGGCTTCATTTGTCTTGGGATAAGCTTTACATTTTTTGTTGCGAGCAACTTCCTGATTTTATTTGTGTATCCATACGGGGCTACCTACCACATTTTAGCAATAGTGCTTGCTGCTTTGATTTCTCTGCACTTCCTAATGACGTCAAACCTGTATGTGATCCGTCTCATAAAAATGAGGTATATCCATCTTGTAAAAATGAGGCGACCCTGTTGCAGCCACCTGCAATGACCAAGGGGAAGTTCGCTCCCATTGTAGCGCATATTGAGGGTCTTATCTATGTTCTTGCTTCTGGGCACCTGCTTGATTTAATTGAACCCTGCTTTGAGGTTTATGATCCTCGTGACAACTCATGGAGTGTTCTACCTTCTCCTTCTCCTCTCCTCGAGATATGCATGGCACAATCATTTTGTTCAGACTTCTTCTTTAAGTCGTATTTGGTTGTTGACAGAAAATTATGCGTCTCAGCTCTAGGTTTCTCACTTGCTTTTGACACTAAGACTCGTGAATGGGACGCTTGTGAGTTATTTTGTGGGTTCAGTCATCCCCCCGATTTCCACATTATGTATGAAGGCGCTAAGCTAGACCCCATAGACTTTGCTGGTCCTCCATTTTCATTTATTCGTCAAGCCATCCTCTATGAAGAGGATATATTGATATGCGTTGTTTGTATTTCAGAGCTTCACGTGGTTGCTTACCAGATTGTTGATGGGAAAGTTAAAAAACTGCAAGTCCTGTTGGGGATAGAGGTTGGTGGTGCGTATGAAAATTTAGTTGATTTAGGAGGCGGTTATATTTGTTGCCAGTACCATACATATTCTGATGAAAGGCTCAGCGATGATTCATGTGTGAAATTTGTGACTTTTAAGGTCTCCAAAATAGATGGAGGTAGTAGAGCTGTCAGAGATGGTTCGGATTCTGAATTCTTGCAATGTGAACACCTCAATACACTGACTCAGAAGATAAAAGCAGGAGTCGCGTACCGTGCGGTCTATTCGTTTCCATTGGAAGTCAATTAAAATTTGTTAGCTTGTTCGTATATCTTAATTACTGTGTATTTCTGTTGCAGATTTTTTTCTTGATGTCAAATTTGTTTTCCTTTTTCCCTTGTTCCAAAGGTTATTTTTGTAATTGATGTTGCTGTATTAAAGCTTAAGAGGGTGACAATTTAAAAAATTCGAAGTGTTCATGTGTTATAGGTGAGCTGGCAATTTTCCTCATTATGGATTTTACAGTCTCAAGACCATTTTTCTCTTCTTTATGTACTATAGTCGAGTTTGCATTTGACATTTTTCGTGTTTTTACTTGTAAAGCTAGTAAACGAGTACCTCTTGGGAAGACGTTGATATTCTAGGTATCATCTGGTTTTGTTGATTTTCTCTTCTTGCTTGTGTTTCTTGGAACATCACCAGGCTCGATTGTCATATAATACTGGGCAATTGTTTTGAAAACCCACTATTCTTTCTGCTCAGGCACCATTTAGTGAAGTTATATTTTGTCTCTGACAAATTTAACGTTAAATGATTAGTAGGATTAATGAGTTAAAACATCATAGACATTGACAGTGTGTTTCTTTTGTGCCAGTTCTGAAGTTGACCGCTTTTCTTTTATTTTAAAGGTGGTAGTTGGACTCACTGTGCTGAAAGTCAAATGTAAAGTTTCACAAAGGGGATTCTAGGCTGTAAGAAGTAACTACTAATAACGTACTTTACCTCCATTGATCCACTTTAACAACCAAAAATCATACCGTTCTTAGAATTTGCAATAAGTTCCAAGACCCATTAGGATCCCACACATCATATTTAATTTAGGCTAGATGGGTACGAATAATATGGGATTGGGTCTATTTAAAACTATATCCAGTAATACCCATTTAAATATGAGTATGGTTGGAAATTACTTAGAACTTCCATATCCAAATATAAGTAAACCTTGAAAGAAATTGCATTATTTAGTGTAACCTTGAAAAATGCACAACAAACTAGTCTTCATATTCTTATAGAGGGCTTAATTTTAGAAATTAATTAAACAAAAAATGAAGGAATTTTTTGCAACGAGAATCTTGGTGTTGAATTTTTTGAAATTTATAAAAGATCCTTAGGCAATAGAATTGAATATGGTTTGAAATATTTTAACAATAGTTTTTAGAAATAATTGCTAATAGAATCTTGCAAGTTATATCTCGAGATTAGTACTACATAAATCTATGATTAGTTCCAAAATATTTTATTCAATGCTTTTCTAGATAATAATTTGAGGTCATTATTTTTTGTTTGGTGACAAAAAGTTTTACGAGATCATCATTTTTTTCTCATTCAAAAATTCCTTTTTATGATTTTTTTTCCTAATAGATGTAGCCATGGATGATCTATCATCATTAAAAGAAAAGGTAAAAGAATCGCCGAAAAAAAAAATTAAAGCAAGACATTATAGAATTCTCAGGATAAGCATGGGATATTTGAGTCAAAGCCAAAAAAAAAAAAAAAAAGCCTTTTCTAGAAGAAACAAAACATGACTGATTCTTGGGCCAAGGTGAGTTTTTCATCTAGTAGAACTTACTAAGTTACATAAAGAAATTGTTCAAAAAAATAAGCCTTCTAAATTGATTGGTTTTCATAAAATTAGGCTAGATTTAGATGTTGCATAGGCTAAATTAAGATGTTGCATTGTAGGAATCTATATATATATTTTTGTAAGATTTCGTTTTAAAAGTAACATCTTGAAAAATAAAAATACAGGAAAATGGAGAAACAAAAGTAACCGTCGCGATTTCCATTTCATTTAGGATGTTGTTGGCACAAATTCACAAATTTGTTATAATCAGTCACTTTCGCATTTTATTTTGAATGTTTAATGGTATAAATTTTTACCCTATGTTAATGGATTTTCAATTTTTGTTATCAAAGAAAAAATAAAGAAATAACCAATTGATACTATAATAAAGTGAGTGTGTTCAATGAATTAGATTTTCTTTCTCATATACCTTTACAAAATAAATTAATAGCAATATTATGGATTCTTTTTCTTATAATTATTAGGGCTATTTATGTAATATTAACATTGAATATTTACTTTAAGAATATAATCTTTATTTAAAGTATTTTTCCTTAAATTTTTAAGGAATAAATTTGTGAAATGGTAAGAATTTAGATATTACTTCAGAAATTATTTAGAAATTAAAGAATAACAGAAAAATTTGTCGAGTGAATTAGATTTTCTTTTCGATAGTGCCCTTATAAAACTAATTGACGGCAATATAATGGATGCTTTTTTATAATTGTTAAGGTTATTTATGTAATATTAATGTTAAGTATTTATTTTACGAATATAATTTTTATTAAAGCATATTTTCTTAATCTTTAAGGAATCAATTTGTGAATTGGAAGGAATTTCAAATTTGAAAATTACTTTGGAAATTCTTTAGAAGCTAAAAATAATAAAATGAATGGAGGGACTAAATATTTTTAAGAATAAAATGATTAAAATTAGAAGAATAACATAAAAGCAACTTTGTTAGTCACTAGAATTAGTGGCAACATTACGGATGACTTTTTTTATAATTGTTAATATTGAGTACGTAATTTAGGAATATAGTTTTATTAAATCAATTTTCTTTCATTTTTTATGGGATAAATTTGTTAACTAAAAGAAATTTCAAATTTTAGAAATTGTTTTGGAAACGAATAATAAAAAGATTGGAAGAACTAAATATTTTCAAAAATAACATGATCATTTAAATTTAGAAAAAAAATGAAAAAAAAAACTTTTTTCATCAATAGAACAAGAAGAAAAGAGAGTTTGTTTGTTATTATGAGTGATAAAACACTAGGAATTATTTACGTGCATAAAGAAAATCTTGCACATACTTAATTTGCTTCTACCAGGGTAATTATTGATCATGCTTGTAAATTTTTTCCTAATTTTTTCATATATACATTGGATTTTTTTGACTAATTATAAATTTTTGATTTGTTTGAATTTGTTGAAATATTATGCTATATTTAATAAGATCAATAATATTTATCTAAAAACCCATAATGTTGATAATGATGATGATTCCTCAAATTAGATACAAGGCAGGTAATCTACTTTTTACTTGTATCTACGTTTGTTTGTGTTGAGTATTTAATCACAGACAGATGTGTACGTGTTAATATGAAAATGTTACTTTGTCTCCATGCCAATAGATATTAACAGTAAAAAAATCCACAAAACTCCTAAGTATACAACAATAGTGTCAATAGATATTAACAGTAAAAAAAAACCCACAAAACTCCTAAGTATACAACAATAGTACAATTGCCTAGCATACTTAAAAAATTAAACTTTATTTAAACATATTCTTTAATCCTAATAATATTACACACTCCATCGAAATCCATATTTGACAAAAGACCTTTAGGGGCATACTAAGTAAGTATCCCTATGATAGCAAAAAATACTAGCATATAGTATTCAATCGTATGTGACAGTTCAAACTATTGCGATTACCTTCAAATTATGTATTAATAATTCACTAACTTAATTGTACATAGTCTACAATTATTATATTATGTATTGCTCAAAGTATTATATTTCCCACTTTAAATCTCCCTATTTATTTACTTAGTTCAATAGAATTGAAAATGAAGCTTTATATTTGCAATATAATCCAAGTTAAATTATCGAGACTAATTCTAAAATCTATCATTCAAATCATCTTACTAGCTTGAGATTTCAATCATCGAAGATGTGGATATGCCTGTCCCATGGTCATATTAGTTAAGTACTAGATAAAAAAGAGCACATGCATTCAAAATTGAAATTTAGATTTTAAATATGTCAAGACATGCCTATCAAATCAATGAAGAATCACCATTATTTGGATAACAAGCAGAAGTTTAAAACATGAGGTGAGGAAATTTTTCACTTTACTCCAAATAAAATTCTTATTCTTTATTATTTATTGTAACCTTTAGATTGAGCATTCTAGGTTTGAAACTTATTGTAGTTTTCATCTTGTGAATTTATATACTACTTACTATAAAATAGAACCGAATGGGGATATTTTTCTTCTTTTTTTTTTCATTAAAGTGTTATACTTTTAAGAGAAAGTGTTTGGCATTAAGAGAAAGACTGCCAATTTTGAATTTTTTTTCATAGGCTTCAATGTCCTTTTCCTTTGTTTATTTTCCATTGGTTTTCTAAAATTTTCTAGTAAGATATAAATTAAAAATACTTTGAAATTATTTTATATATTTTGTTGAAGAAGAAATACATTAGTATAGTACTCCAAATGGTTTTTCTTTAATATATGATAAACTTCGTTCTTTTTTTATTAATTGTAATAGAATTAATAAAATGATTTAAACAGTTGAATTTTCTATTGTAATCAATCTAAGCAATACATTATTTGATTAAATATCACAAAACAAAAAAAATGTACGGCATGCAACACATGTACTTTTACACTAGTATATATAAACACACTAGCGGCAGGATACAGTTGGCAAAAGGAAGTTTGTTTTAACAACTTAAAATTCCTTTTAATTTACAAACTTATTCCTTGAAAAAAAGGAAACATCCTTCAATAAAACCTACCATGCTAAAAGTAGATACTAAATATTGGTATTACAATAATAGCACTAATGATTAAAGGGAAAGGCATCTAATTTTAGTTACATGATGTTGCCATTAATTTATTTTATTTTGTAAAAGCACTATGGGAAAGAAAAATTAAACCACCCACCAAACTCCCTCTTTTAATATATAAGAACCTACTGTCCAAAAATAAATACTCAATATTAGAATTACAATAATAGCGCTAATGATTAGAATGAATTACAATAATAGTGCTAATGATTAGAATGAATGGCATTTAATTTTAGATACGTGATGTTGCTATTAATTTATTTTGTAAGGTCACTATGGGAAAGAAAAATTTAACCTCTTACTAAACTCTTACTTTTAATATATATAAGATAGAAAATGTATTGTTGCATCTAATAGCTCATTTGATGGGATTTTTTTTGCTTACTTGTTGAGGTTAAAAGGTTAATAAAGTTTACTTGCATGCACACAGGCAAGTTGGTGGAGGGAGTGCTTGCCACTGACTGGTGGATTTGGTATAAATGGCCTAAATTCCATTGTTGATTGGCCACTAATGGCCTAATTTTACGCATACGTGGACATCCATTTCTTGAACTTCAAGTATCCTATAGGACCTTCTCCCCTCCCCTTTCTTTTTTGTCCCCTCCCGCTCTTTTGTGCCCCCTTCTCACTTTCTCTTCTTCCCCTCTTCCCTCCCTTCCTTGTCTCTCCGGCACTGGCAATATGTTATGCTTAATTCTTTTTGTGAATGTTTATGGTACACACCCTTGCTTGTGAAAACTAAAAAGACCTTTATCTAAGGGCATTTTTTATTGAACTGGAAATTTTTTCTAAAAAATATTTTCAACTTGTATGTTTTCAATAAACATGGTGATTTCATTATTGTCTATTGCAAGCTTGAACAATATCTTATGCTATTTTATTCCTCATCGTCTAACATAACCTAAGAATTAGTGGCGATTATGTATATATATAGGTGTATCTAAAGCTAGACAACATTATTTTAAATTTAATTCCATGGCACATGTTAGATTCTATTATTCATCAAACTACATTATAAGAAAATTCTTTGTGTCTAATTGTAATTTCTTTCAGCAGTTCATGTCAAAAGGCATCGTTGGTTTAAATCTCAGTATTAACCTTTAGCTTACCTTTTTAGCTTGATGCGTAAATGGATGCAAATTGATCTTTGTAAAATGAGGTGATATATTAATCCTCATGTGAAGCCATGATTGCTGAAAAGGTCATTCGTTATACCAGGAGTGCAAAATGGAATACTACTACTAAATTGTTGCATTAATAACATCATTATAAAATTGAAATTATTTTCGGCTTTAATAGTATTTTACCGGACACCTGCTTAAATTGAAAGCAAATTATGGTTGTTTCCGCATTAAGAATGCTTTCTAATTGCGAGCTCTCTTTTGGAAGCACGTTACTGCTGTGATTTTGTCAGCTTTTGCTGGCCTGATTTGTAACATCTCCACAGGATTTTATTGATAAAGTAAATTAGAAAAAAACAACGAATGTTTTCTGTGCAAGATTTAGGTCAACAATACAAAACATGATCTGGAAATTTACTAAAATTGAGCATAACTTTTTATTTTATACTTGCATCATGTGTTAAGAAAAAATTAAAATTGAGCATAACTTTAAATTTTATACTTTGTATCATTTGTTAGAAAACCAAAAAGGAAGAAACTAGGAACACAAGTTACAGGTTTGAATAAACAGCTTTAAGTTTCGATGCTCAGTGGTGAGATTTATTTTTGTCCACTTTCAGTTAAATCCAACAATGCCGTCACAAGAATGTAAAATCTTTGACCTTTTAGACATTGTCCAAATAATGAATGAAGCAACTAACAAGATAAACAATGTAAATATTTAAATTAAGAATTAAAGGTTATTCTTATTACTTTTAACATTAAGCCGGGAGACAAGCATACAAAAAATAAAAAAGAATGGAATTCTCTTTTTTATCTTTTTGTTTAAAAAATTTTCATTTGTAAAGCGACAAAAACTCAGTTATTGATATCAGTGGGTGAAATCATGAAAATTGTCAGGGAAGACATTGAATAAGCTTTCTCTGATTCTCTCTCTCTTTCATTTGCTTAATTTGCTATGGATTATTATCTTCAAATTATGTGTTTTGATGCTAACTCAACTACGTTAAACTAAGCATATCTTCCAAGAGTCGATGAAACTAATGAATCCACTAATTAAGTTGTAGTTGATTAATCTTGCTAATATTTGTCTTTATTTATTCATTTATTCAAGTTTTAACATTTGCAGTTGCTTGGCCATCAATTGCAAATTATCAATTTGTTATTTGACATTGAGAAATATACTTAACAATACAAAATGAATAAGTGAAACTTGAGTAGTAACATGTGAAAATAGTTATTTCCTTAAGTAGATTTATTGAATCAATTCTTATTCATAATTCAACTCTATCATGAGAATAGTTAAGTTGAATTAATTCTTTGTGAAAATAAGTTTTGATACATATAGAATTGGAACCCTAAATTAGAGAAGATAATCTTAGCAGGTTCTTAATCTCTACACTTAATTATTAGTCAATTAATGGATTCTATTTATTGGAACTCTTGAATTCAATTTGATTTATCCAGGTTTTGTTTCTCTACCAGTACTATTCTACTGTTAATTTACTAATCTATCATCACTTAATCTCTTTTTTTTTTTTTTTGTTGGGCAAAAACCCATACACGGGGGAGGGATGCTAGCTCCAAATTTTATTAAATAGTAAAATAAATTTTGGAGGGGGACATAAATCAAAACCTCTAGTACATGAATAGAAAGCAATAAAAAAAGAGTACTACTCCCTTACAAAATGAGTGCTGATATAAGGAATTTCTCTTTTTTCCATATTGACAATAGCTCTAACTTTTGAAGGTAGCTACTGCATGACGAATTCTGAAATGTTGGACAAGAAGCCATAGCCATAGAATCTGTAGCTTTATTCCCTTCCCTATAGATATGAGACATTGAGCTCTTCAATTCATGTAGGAGGTGTCAAATCTATAAGACTATTTTACACAAAGGCCACTTTGCCACTATCTCCGCTCCAATTAGCTTAGTTAAAACTTGAGAATCAGTTTCAAACACTAAATTTTGAAAACCTTTTGAAACGCATAGTTGTATAGCAAAAAGGAGTGAAAGACTTTTTGTTAAAAGTACATCCAATTCACCAAATTCTTTATAAGAAGGCCCCACCATATCACTACTGCTAACTCTTAGTATCCCTCCACTTGAAGCACTATTCTTGCACTAGCATCAGTATTAAATTTTAAAGTTCTTACACAAGGCTTCATCCAGTAAACTGTAATGATACGAATTGTTCTATCTAAACCCTTCCTTCTTAAGCAATTTTGTTAATGGCCTGCATATGCCCCCATAGTCTTTAACAAATCTTCTATAGCAGTCCCCTTAATGCTTTCACACATTTAGGTTCAGGCCATGATAAAATACTATCAATCTTACTGCAATCCATTCTTACACCTTGTTTTGAAATGGTATGGCCTAAGTAGGACATCTCTTTTTTTGCAAATGAACACTTAGATTTCTTTGCAAACAACTAGTGGTTCTTGAGGATTTTGAGGAACGTTCTACGATAGACAAGATGATTTTCCAGTGAGTAGCTGTAGATGAGAATGTTATCGAAAAATACCAACACAAATTTTCTGCTGCATGACTGGAACAATTGGTTCATGAGGTAAAAAATGTGGCAGGTGCATCAGTGAGCCCAAAGGACATCACCAGAAACTCATAGTAACCTTGGTGAGTTTGAAAGGCTGTCTTGTGCATATCCTTGGGTTTAACTCTGATCTGATGATACCCAGATCTGAGATCTATCTTGCTAAAGATGTGGGCTCCTCCCAGCTCATCTAAGAGTTCATCAATGTTAGCATTGGGTATCTTTTTTTAATGGTCAGATCATTTAAATGCCTGTAGTCTATGCAAAATCTCCATGTACCATCCTTTTTCTTTACCAACAATACAGGTGAAGAGAAAGGACTGCTACTATGTCTAATAATACTAGTTTGAAGCATATCTGTTACCTGTCTTTCAATTTCATCTTTCTGTGAGTGTGGGTACCTGTAAGGTCTGAGTTTGAATGGTTGTGCATCTGCTTTGAGGGGGATATCATGATCTATGGGTCTTTCCGTGGGTAATGTGCTAGGTTCTTCAAAAACAGATGAAAACTCAGTCAGCAATTGTGTGATTTCTATTGGTGTGTCCTCTGCTGTGCTTCCACTGTCCTCCATATTAATTGCAGTCAGGCACCTAGTTTTGTATTGCATGAACTCCCTTAGATCTTTGTCCCTTACTAGACCTAACAGTGGTGTATCCACCATCCCTTACAACTCTATATAATCTCCCTGATTGTGCAGTATAATGTGGAGATGTCAGAAATCAAAGGTGATGGGACTGAATGGAACATCCAGTCCACACCCAGAATTAGATCCCATTCTCCTAATTCCATTACTTTAAAGTCATATTCAAAACAAAAGTCTTGAATAATCCAAGACACTCTAGGACAAACTGCACGACAGATGACTTTAATACCATCAGCTACTATCACAGTTGCTGGTTCTAATATCACAAAGGGCAATTCCATTTGTGTTGCTAGCTGGTGGTTTATGAAACTATCAAAGTTCCCTGTGTCTACTAGGATCTTGATCCTTTTCCTATACAGGTTGCCCTTGTAGACACCAAATTTTGACACACCATTTCTTTTCAAATATTGGAGGACCTTTTTCCTATTATTTGGAGTCAAATCCTGATTTTTGGGTAAAAATGAAGAAGTCAGCAATTTTGGAGGGCAGAATAGTAATTTTTTAATTGTAAATATTTTTTCATTAATTTTGGAGGGTTTAAATTCATTTTTTGTACTTTTATACGCATTTTTAAATTTTGTGATTTTTTCGGATTCAGCTGGTATTTTTATGTATTTTCGCTAGCAAAGTCAAAATGGTAATTTCGCATCGCGAATACCACTTTCGCCCATTTTTGTGTACCAAATTTATTTTTCAAGTTTTCAAACATGTTTCTAAATTTTCTTAACTTTTTTCGAGGTGAATTTCTATTAATAAATTTATTATTTACATTTTTCTTAATTTTTCCTATTTTTGTGACAGAATATAGATTTTTAATTTTTTTAAGGATAAAGTTGTAATTTCGGTAGTCAAGGGCATTTTGGTCTTTTAATCATTTCTTAGAGGTTAAGACTTGTGCACTATAAATATCTCCACTTGAAGATTCAAAAAGAGGGGGAGAAAATAAAAATAAAAAAGTCTAGGAAGATTTTTTAATTTTTTTTATTTTTTAGTTTTTAGTTTTTTCATTTCACCAAGAACACCAAAAACACACACCACACATCTTCAAATTTCCACACACCACACCAAGAACACACACTTCTTTTTTTACACACACTTTCAAATTTCCACACACCACACCAAGAACATATACTTCTTTTTTACACACATCTTCAAATTTCCACACACTACACCAAGAACACACTCTCACATTCTCTCTCACACACTACACACACTACTCACATTCTCTCTCACGCACTACACACACTACACATGCTACTCACTCTCTCTCACACATACTCACACCACTAAACATGCAGTCATCCTCACACAATCACACATAGACACCATCAGGACACGCACTCTGATTTACACACACTTCACACGCACATTCAAACCACAAATTCACGCATACAAATCACAGATTTACAAACCATTTCACACACTGGATCACACAACCACACCATCACACATAGACGCACACATTCACACACAGATTCACAATCTAAACACACGGTCTCACACGCACACATATACACACACAGACACTAATAAACGCACATATTGCATACACAAGTTAAAAATCCCATTCCAGTCCCACCCCTCTCCCTAAAACATCCCTCAACCTTGATCTCACTACCTCACCACCTCAGTTCAGCAACCAAATGACCTGCAATGCCATTTGCAATAGACCCAAAATCACAAGATTCAGCCCCCAATCCTCAACCGTCTCTGCATAAACCACCCCTGTCACCAGATTCCATTAAAGCTCCCCTATGACTAGCCAGTTTCTCACCAGACGCATCATCGTTTTTGCCTTGCCATCACTTACCATTCACAGCTCAAACTACACATACTCACCGCCAGAACAACCAACAAACAGCAACCTAATTGCCATCTCTACCGTCTCCCCAGTCAACAGAAAAGCCCACCAAACCATGGCCCCTGTTTTCCCCTCCACTTGCAAAAATCAATCAAAAACAGCCCTCCCTAATCAAATTACAGCCAAGACAACACCATAAACTACCTGCAACCACAAAACCTACCATTGACAAAACCTGCAAAGAAAAAACAACAGCCCAAAATCACCCAAAATGGCCAAAGACCATAGCCACACAAGGCTCAAGTAATCTCCTCTGCATGACCAAAAACAACCATTGCAAGCCTCCAATCTCAATTCCACTCAAAAACCATCTCCCTGTGACTACCCATCCCATGACCAACCACCCAATTCACCATCAAACATCAAAAATCAACACCTAGCTACCAACAATCGCTACACACACCATCGTCACCACGCACCAACAGCAGCGAATTCACTGCTACAATTTGACCCAATCAGAGTCGCCTCCATCACCCACGCCACCACCATGTAAATCTTCCGGGACCTCTCTCCTTCTCTTTTTTATTTATTTATTTAGCATTTAATTAGTAAATTTGGCTTTGCTACTTTGATTAATTTTGGAAAGGAACTGAACATGGGGAGGCCAATTAGATTTTAGGGGTGGAGAAACTAAAGGAATTAAATTGGTTGAGGAAACTAAGTTTCTTGACGAAATCTGGTAAGCCAAATAAGACGCGAGAGAGATAGGAGAGAAGAGAGGAAAAGGAACTAAAATGAAAGAAAGACAGAAAGTGAGAAAGAGTGAGAGTGAGAAACGAAAATTAGAAAAAGATCAAGAGGGAATCGGGCAGAAACGATAGAAGAGAGAGAGAGAGAGAGAGAGAGAGAGAGAGAGAGAGAGAGAGAGAGAAGGACAGAGAGCTGGAAAAATGAGAAGCAGAGAGGGCAAAAAGCAAGAAATCAGGAAAAAGAAAGTGAGAAGAGAGACGACGCAGAAGAGAGTAGAGCAGAGATAAAAATGGGGGAGAAAAATGAAGATAAATTTGGAAAAGGGGGATATTTGTTATTTTCATTTAATTTTTTTCTTGATTTAGTTTATTTTTTGTTATTTATTTAATTGTTTTGTGTGATTAGTTTCTAATCTAGATAAACTTTATCTAATTAAGTAGTTTAACTAGTTGACTCAGTTTGTCCTAATTTAAGATTTTTTTATTTTTTATTTTTTTTATTATTAGCTATTCTTATTACAATAAGGTCATTTATGTCCGAATCCTTGTTTTCTTGAATATTATTAACATGCCCTTGAAGATTCCATTTTCGTGCAATTGAGTCCTTGCTTTTTATAAATTGACCCCCTCAAATTTTATTTTCTGTCAATTAAGCTCCTGATTGCAATTTGCCCTACTTTTGTTAGAATATATTATTTTTTTTCCACTTCCCAATTTACTTTGATTTTTGCATTTCGACCCCTTAGACTTTCGTGAATTTCCAATTATCCCTCTCAAGCTTCATAGAAATTATTTTAGTCCCCTTAGTTGCGTGACTTTTCGTTTTAGCATAATTTGTCAATACTTACATATTTTTAGGTTTTATTTATTTATGTTATGATACCTTGACATGTGTGTTCATTTTTTTAAGCATTTGTACCGGGTCTTCGAGAGGTATCCCTATTTTTTATTAAATTCTCTTTGTGTGCTCTAATATGTTCCAATGTGATCTTTATGCGTTATTTTTATCATTATTTGTTTATTTCTTATTTTATATACTTGTTGCGCATTTACATAGTTAATTTGTTTAATTTTGAATTTTTATTATTTTGAAAAATATAATATTTTGTATTTAGCTAGTCAATGTAATAGTTAGATTATTTTCTTCATATTTTAGCCAAATTGTTTAATTAGATAGAAAGTGTAATAGATAGGGCATTTTAATTTCCCTTCTTAAGTTGTAAATCAAGCCCCTCGGTGTAATAGTCAGAGTTTATTCGTTTTTGCGTGCTTACGTGCTTATTTGTTTTACCGCTTTCATTAGGATTTTGCATATAGATATTATGCTTATGTGTTATGTGCTACTACTTGACTTTATGTGTCTTTATATGTTTAATTTGCTTTTAATTCATGCTTTAATATTTAATTCGTGATTTATGGTATTCCGTCACCACACTAGTCCAACGCTAGTTGTGGTTTCTTTCTTTTTCCGCTAGTCTAATGCTAGTGGGATTTTTTAGAAAGGGCTAGCCCAACGCTAGACCCTTAGGACATTTTAGTGTTAGGTGCATTCGGGTGCATTTCACATTTCACACACTTCTAGTTTTCTTTCCATTTGGCATGATTATTATTATTATTATTCTTATTATTATTATTATTATCATTATTATTATTATTATTATTATTTTGACACATTTTTAAAATGAATAACATCTAGGTTGCATTTCACTTAGACTTTAGGACATTTGCGTGGTTCGACTAGAAATAGTCGTCTACTCACGTGGGAAGCGGTGGCGTACATGCCGTTCCCCCCTCGGTGAGTAGAAACATTCAGTCACGAGTGATTAGTCCCCCGTACCCGTCATGTTGCATATCCACCTTCTTTCTTCACTTACTATATATTATTATTTTCTTCTTCTTTTTGCATAACATTTTGCATAAAAACTCATGACTCCCTCAAGGTCTCAACTCGGATTTCGCAACTAATGCGATAATTCCGACCAAGCCTCGACGGAACATGCCGACCCTCCCAATATTCACATTTAGACTTAGGATTTGCATTCATTTAGACACATCCAAAACGCGATAGAATTTAGGGTTAAATTAGGAAAATTTTGATAAAACCTCGCAACTAGCCTCAGTTAGGTTGAAAGGGTGCCTTAGGCGCAAGCCTTTGCCTTCCCTTTCTTCAAATGTGACTCCCAGACCTTTTTTTCTCGTTTTTCGTAGACCGGAGTCGGAAAAAGGGTTTTAAATGATTTTATAAATTTTATTTTTAGTTTAGTTTTGTTAAACGATTTTCGGGTGACTTGGTACACCCTAACTCAGTACCAAGTGGCGACTCCATTTTCTTTCAAATAAAAACCCTTTTTCAAAAAATTATTTGGCCAAATCTGTCGCACTTTTAGTCTCGGCCTTGTTTTCTTTTAAAATAACATTTTTCTTAAAAATACACTTTTTCTACTAAAATTTGATTTTTCTCACACACACACGGTTTTTTCTAAAAACCTTCAATTTCGAAAGGGTCACTGAGACCGGACCATCTTTTCGGACGCGACAGTCAACGATCCCACTAGTACCCTTTCACCCTTTGCTCACGATATTTTTTAGGACACGACAGCCCTGAAGGACAATGGTTCTCTTCATGGAGCTCGATAAAGTGTCAGGGAAATTTCAAGTACTTTACTTGGATTACGTGTCTCTTCATCTTGTTCTTCCACTGCATCTTCAAAGATTAATTCATCCACATCCTTTTCTATGGTTATAAGGTTTAAGTTCCTGGTTTTGCACTGATGACCCATCCCAAATTTATTTCCACATTTAAAACATAAGCCATGATTTCTTCTATACTGCATTTCTTGAGGTGAAATTGTTTTATTCTCCTACAGGTTGTTCTAACCTTCTTTGCCCATAACAGTGGGAATTTTGTACTGACCCTCACCCCTGCACTCATATATTTATCATTCCGAATCTTTGATCCATGATCCATTTTCCCCCCATTTTCCTTTTTTTATCTGTACACTATAGGCCTGCTCCTATAGTTGGGCAATTTCAAAGGCTAATTCTAAAGAATCTGGTTTCAACATTTTGACCATAGCTTCAACCTTTTCTTTCAACCTACTGATAAAACTCGAAATGAAATAGGACTCAATCAAGAGGGGATTTTTCATAATCATTAAAGTTTCAGTTCTTCAAATTTTTCTTGATAGCTCTCCACACTACCCAACCATTGCAGCTCGTTAAGTTCCTCAACAACATCTTGAAAGCCTTTTCTCCTAATGTTTTGCAGAATAAGTCACTGAATCCTTCCCAGGTGAATCCACTTGTTCCTAATTTCACACCTTGGAACCAAATATCTGCCTTTCCTTCAAGATACATTTCTGCCACATCTATCTTTTGTTCTTCTTCTATGTTGTAATTCATGAAGTACTTATGGCACTTTCTTAGCCACTCACGTGGGTTATCTCCATTAAAAGAAGACAATTCAATTTTTGGAGTAGCAGAGGGGGGGGGGGAGGCTTACTTGTTTTCTCCTTGAACATTGGGTTATCTCCTTTTTCCCTCTACACTTTTTGCACACTGTGAGGAGTGGGAAGCAACGGTGGGTTGCTTGAGATTTAGCGTTACTTCCTCGGGACTCCCGTTCTCCTTATTTATGAGTTTAATCAAAGTATTGAAGTTCTGATAAAAGTTGCTGATGAAATTCTTCCCTCACCGGATTTGCTGTTGAAAATTTTGGAAGTTGTCCAATGCATCTTGCAATTTGAAGTCTTGTTTCTTGATCTGATCTTCCATTGTTCTAGACCAGGTACTTTCTGCCATGTTGCTGTCCAAGAATTCGGGGCTCTGATACCAATTTGTCAGGCCTGAGCTAGATAAACAATTTATTTGCAAGTAACCCAACAGAAATAAATGAATGAAGAAGGAATTGAGGAAGAGAAGAGAAAGAATGAGGGAATTGATAGAAACTAGAAAGGAACTGAGAATTGCATTACAGAAGAATTGAGAGAGAGAGAATTTAGTTACAACCAACTTGTCTTCTTTCTCACTATCAGCTATTCTTTAAAAGCTTTGCCAAATTGCGTAGCTGCCACCTGTAGCAAGTTCAATTGATTACTAACTGTTTCTAACTAACATTTAATTCAACTCTTAACTCTGGTTGGTTACTTCACTCATGACTGAGTTACTGCATGAACTCCTATAGCTTGCGTGAGCTACTTAAACGATTCCTTCTATATGCTAGCATGACATGAAATTGTCAAAATTCAAGGGGAAAAATAAAAACGAGTATACTTGTGCACTATAGATAAAATAATGTACGTGTGTTATTTGGTATTCTAAGGGTTCTGTCTAGAAAATTCCTTATTACAAACAGAAATTTAAATTAAAGATTATTTTACAGGTTCTTATAGTTGTGTGAATTGATAATCACTTTCCTCGAAAATAGCTTTCCAAACAATAAAAGAAGTCGACATTTAATGTGGAAATCTATCTCGAATACTGGCGTTCAAGATTAAAAAAGAGTCAAAACCTTGAAATGTAGAGATTCCTTTGCATCCCTAATGTGGTAACAGGAATGCATACTTTTCGGTAATGTGCAGCCATTTTAGATTTTCCCATTTTCGTAATGCGTAAAATTTTCAGAGTTGGTTTGGTGCCTTCTCTATTTAGCTTTTTAGCATTTAAAAAGTTTTATTAATCTTTGTTTCAAAACATGTCTACTTCTTACCTCAAGTTTTGTGCACGGGAATGGGGTAGAATAGAAAGACTTTTCCAACTTTTCCGTTATATTCTCAAGTTTTTTAAGTTGAGAAGTTTTTTCTCATTAGAATGCCCATTCCAACTTTTTCATACATTTCCATTCTTCAACAAAATATAGGGGAAGGCCCATTCCAACTTTGTTATGGAAAGGTCTAAAAAATAGAATTCAATTTTATGTCTACATATATTTTTTTGCTGCTTCTTTTTAACCAAAATATATTCAAATAATTTTTAATTTTTAAAATTTTAAAAAATATAGGCTTTTTATAATTTTAATTAATGATTTTATATGATTTTAAATCACAATCAGTTTAATATGTGTTTAGAATAATTTTTTTGCCATATAAATGTTTAAAATATTATTTTTAACTTTTATGCAAATGTGTAAAAACTAAACTTCCTATTTTCATTATTAATTTTTTTACATTCTTAATTATAATGCTAATAATTTTTAAAAAATTAATTAATTAAAGAGTATAATTAATTTAATTTTAACAAGAATATCACGAATTTTAAAATTAATAATATTAAAGTATTTTGTAAGTTTAGAATCACAAACAAATAAAATAAAAATATTATATATTATGGTACAAAGAATTAAGAGCAATTAAGTTACATTATTATATATTTTATTATATTATATTATAACACCTAAATATGATTATGTCATACATTAAAAAAAGAATAATATTATATTCTGACTTGCGTTACCAAACAAGGATTGAAAACTTTTTTTAGCCCATTCAGGTTGAAAGACATTCAGGTGGAAAAGGCTTTACATTCTATTCCATACGTACCAAACATAAGTAGTTAATTAATGATCGGTAAATTGAATTGATTTCGATCCTTGGTACTTGTATCCTCCTTGAGTTTTGAGATTTTACTAGTTTAATTCCTCGAGTTATCCGACAAAATTGAAACCGTAGGTAGAACACTAGTTTGATTCGCTGAGATCTGCTATCCCTATACGTAGCTGGCGTTTTCAATTCTGCTAGCTATTCATCTTGAATCACAAATTTTTCCACATAAACTCCATCAATTAACCAGTCACAATTAAAAGGTTGTCTTAGCTTTCAGAAATCCAATTTAGAATCATGGACCCCAAGGATACTTCCCTGCTAGCGATACTTTCTGATACATTGATTAAACCTTCCTCTTTCACCCCTCTTTCATCAAGGTACTTCAAGATCTGTCGCAAAGACCAGATGATGAGTTGCGACTATGTTCCCTAGGCTTTCTTCTATCCACCTGACAATGTTTGGGGCAAGGAAAAATCTGAAATGTCTCAACTGCTTCAATCTTCCCTATCAAAAACTCTGACCTACTTTACCCCTTCACTGGAAGCAGGGTTCAAAGACTCGGCCGAGTCAGAATGGGATCAGAGCTTGGCGATCCGATATCGATCCGATTTCACTCGGAGACGGCAAATTCAGCTATTTTGCAGTCAGGTTGGGCCTATTTTTCGGCGATTTTGGTGTGAATTTTGGGCTGTTTTCCAGCGGATTAGGTGTGAATTTGGGGCTTATGGCTGCGATTTGACTGAGGGGATGGTGGTTGAGGGTGAGGAGAATTGCCGTGGTGGTGATGTTGAGGTTGGCTGTGGCTTTGTCCGGCTAAAGTCGACGGCATCAGAGAAGAAGAAGATGCAGTCGGTTGATTGGGGAAGATGAAGACAGATTTTTTTTTTTTTTGTAATTGTGTCCTCTGCGCGTAGAGGCTTTTTTTCTTTTAATTCGACAATCTGCGCGCATTGTGCGCTGATTGCTTTTTTTTTTTTTCCACGGGCAGATTATTTTTTTAATTGGCAAAATTGCACTTTAATCCCTCTAGTGACTGCAATGAAAAAAAAAGGGGGAGTTGTGTATTCGAAATTGCACTCCAGTTCTTACGGACTAGAGTGCAAAAAAAAAAAAAGGAATTAGTGAAATAATGCACCAAAATTATCAACAAAATAATGCACTGACATGAAATGACTGCGCGTGCAATTGGTTCAATGAATTGATTAAATTTTAGCATCGATAAAAATGG
The DNA here is from genome assembly GCA_024721245.1 of Mitragyna speciosa. Classification (NCBI taxonomy): domain Eukaryota; kingdom Viridiplantae; phylum Streptophyta; class Magnoliopsida; order Gentianales; family Rubiaceae; genus Mitragyna; species Mitragyna speciosa. Next base: position 20,329,989 of record CM045572.1, on the reverse strand, counting down.
TACATTTTAGAGATTTTATTTACTTATTTTTTGGCTATTTTTGTTTAGTATACTTTTCTTTATATTTTGAATGATTATTTATAGTTTTTGGAATAGAAATTGATTCAAAATTTGCATCTCGCCGAAACCGCGACCGATACGCCGAGTCTGAGGTGGAACGGTACACGCCGCGACCGCTGACTGCAACCGCGACATTAAACCATGACTAGAAGGCTAATGAATAATTGTTTTGTCGATTGCAATGACGCAGGAGTTCAGTTTACTGAAGCCCGGATTAAGTGATCAATGTCTGAAATTCTCAAACAAGAGAACTCTTATTTTGAAAGATCTTGTTTTTCCTAGATGTATGTTCTCTAGCATCTCTCCTACTACATGCAGTCTATTGGTTATTCAAGTTAGCTATTTCGATTGCGGAGGAATGACGTTATACCTCTGCTCGTCTCACAAGGTCCTAGATGCATCTACCATTTGCAATTTCATCAATGATTGGGCAGCAATGACTCATAAATTGAGTGATCATGTTCCAACCATGGTTCAATGTCGCGGTCTCGGTCGCGGTCGCAAGCGCGTATCGTTCCACATCGGACTCGGCGTCTCGGTCGCGGTCTCGGTGAGACGCACATTTTAAATCAATTTCTATTCTAAAAATTATAAATAATCATTCAAAATATAAAGAAAAGTATGCTACACAAAAATAACTAAAAAAATAAGTAAATAAAATCTCTAAAATGTGTCCATTTTATCGATATAAAAAAACAATCTACATCTTTAAAAATGAATCACATTAAACAAAATGCAAAGACTTGAAAAAATGTCTAATATTATTTTGAATGTTCACCTATCAATACCAAGTAGAATGACGATGCGGTTCAAAATCACTATCATTTTCCCCCGATGGATGGTAAAACGAATGTGGATCTGGAGCAGGTAACATATAAGAGCCATCTTGTGCATTCGTTGATTGTGAGGATTGGCTTGGCATTCCATGATTATGATACATGGGAATTGATTGATTGCTAGTGAATTTCGGAGCATAATGATAATATCCGAACCCTCGATAGTTAGCACTATTGTCAGTACGATCATAGCCAAAGCTATTAGATTCAAAAGAGGAGCTGTCATGATGTCTATCAATTGTTTGTTCATAATATCTGCCACCATGACTACTAGTAGAACTATCAACATGTCCAGTTCCATCAAATAGACCATATCGGCTATAATAACCCGTATCAATTCCGTATGATTGCTCGTAGCCATATTCCAATTGATTACTGCTCCAATCTTGATTAGAATCGTACTTAGAGTTCGGATTTATACTCAAATTTTGCATATGCTCTTCAACTCCTCTATGTCTTTGTGAGCCTAAGGATAAGAGAAAGTATCTTGACTTGGAAACTCAGTTAATTTGTTGAGATATTCTCGTTGTGCTTCTATGCCTGGACGATAACCATGATCAGTGTCTTGAGTGGCATAATAATTATCTTGATCTCGAGCCCACGACGTACCTCCTGTTTGTTGGCTTTCTTGATCGTGACTTCCACTATATCTCAAAGAATTATCTTCTTCATTTCCATCACCACCATTATCACCATCATCATTGTCACTATCACTTTTATTGGACGAGGATGAAATAGCAACATGCTTACTCGTTTGTCCAACCTTACCTTTACCTTTATGCCTCTGAGATGATGATTGAATAAGATTTTTTTTGTTCCTCCTGGTAATAAATTGGGATAATGTATCACCGAAATCATCATCACTATCACATCTATTGCCATCTTGACTTCTTTCTGATTCATATTGGCGAATGCCTTCATCTAACCACTCGAGATTATCTTCAGATAAGGTAGGCTGATCACTTTCTCTTATCCATTCATCTAATATATCATCTTGATGAAAAATGTGATTCAAATCAATTGGGCTGTAGAAGTCATCAGTGTCCCTTTGATACATCATATTTTTCATCTTTAATCGCATATTATAATGCACAAAGACCAATTTATGCAATTTTTTAATTGCTAGACGATTGCGAAGCTTTGTATGAATCAAGGACCAAGTACTCCAATTTCTTTCGCAATCAGAGGATGTGCAAGTTTGACTTAATATTTTCACTGCAATCTTTCTCAGATGTGGAGCATCTTCACCGTAATTGAGCCACCATTCAGCTAAACAAACAAAATAATAATCAATTAGAATAATAATAATAATCTTAATATTATAAAAAATATTAACTCCATTCATATAACTTAAACTTAAGTATATATTGAGTTGAACTCGAACCTGGTAAGGATTTCGACAATGCTCTTGTTGCAATAGAACTTCCAAATCCTCCTCTTTTCTCTGTAAAACTTTTGATCTACAAAAAATGACATATTCATATATGTTAAAATTCTAGAATTTGGTAATGCATGTGATCACTAATACATATAAATAAAATAGTCATAAATATACCTCATTTATTGCATCAACTTGTGTATCCAAATCTGGCTCCAACTCTGTAATGACTCTTTTCAACCCTTTACGAACTTCATCAGTGTTATACTCACATATTCCAGAGTATTGCAGGGTCGGATTTAAAAAATATGCTAAATAAAATAAAATTATAAAATTAATTAAACAAGTGAATACATAAATAATGCATATTTAAATTGCATATATTATTTTAAATTACCTGCTGCATGCAAATTACAATGTAATTGGTCGTACCATCTGTTGTCAATTACATCCCAAATACTCCTCCAATTTTTTACCGACTTTTTAATGGCCATTTTTGCCCTATCCATGGCCTCATAAATAATTGGCAAAGTCAGTTTATTGTCTTGATCAACGGTCTTTAAGACTTTGACCAAAGGCTCCATTATTGCACAGACAAATCTGACTTTATTCCAAAACCTCTCGGATAGTATCAATTCAGCCACTTTAGCAGCTTCTCCTCTTCGTTTGGTTGTGTTATTGACATCTATCCATTCATTTGAGGTGCACATTTTTTTCAATTCTAGACAATGCCGAATAAGACTTTCCAAAGAAATGAATTCAGTAGCGAATCTTGTGATGCCGGGACATAACAATTCCCTGTTTCTTGTATATGTTTTCATCAAATTCACTACTTTATCACTGTTGTATATGAAACTAGTGATCCTCTTTGCCTGTGCAATAGTTTGCTTCACCTCATCCATTTTGCCAATATCTTCTAACATCAAGTCAATACAATGAGCAGCACAAGGTGACCAATATAGATGTTTTCTTTTTTGCATTAGTAATTTTCCAGCTGCTTTCATACTAGATTCATTATCTGTCACAATCTGTACAATATTTTCTTCTCCTATAGACTCTACTACCTCATCCATTAATTTAAAAATATATTCTGCATTTTTTCTCACATTTGTGCAATCAACTGATTTATGAAATAGCATATGCCTATCACAGTATACTATAAAATTTATTATTGGGTGCTTAATGCGAGTACTCCAACCATCACACATAAGTGTGCAGCCAAAAGTTGAAAATTTACCATAGACATCTTCCAAATATTTATGAACCTCTTCAAATTCTTCATCTAAATATTCATTTCCAATTTGATAAGCTGAAGGGCCTTTAATTCCAGGACCAGCTTTGGCAATTTCATCAATCATTGATTGGTAGTATGGATTATCAGCTGCATGGAATGGTACAGCATTAAAATGAAAAAATTTTGAAATTGCCTTACCGACTCTCTTTATGTTTTCTCCTGCGAACATTGATTTGACTGATTTTTGTTTTGAAGGAAACTATATGCGAGTCAACTCCTCTGGTTATGATTTCATCTGCTTGTCTAACACTGAAATTATGTGACAAACCCCTTTTACTTCTAGTAGTTGCTTGCTCCGAAGTACTACCACCCATATATTCTGAAGTAAAAGATGTTTAAAAAATAAAAAAACAAATAAATAATAATTTCAATGTATTTTAATAAATTGATGCGATAACTTCTATAATATTTTAATTTACAAATAATATCTGGTATAGATATGGATGGTCGACTTTCAGACACTGAATGCCTTCGTTGCTCTTCAACAAATTGTAAGTATCGGCTCTCTCTCATTGCTCGCCTCATCTGCTTATCTTCCGATTCATCAATCTCATATACGTCTTCTTCCTCCTCGTCACCGTACATATTCTCCTCTTGCAGAGAGCTCAATATTTCTTCTTTTTTCTTCTTTAAGGTAGCTCTTTGAGCTTTACTAGCTCTTAAATGCATTTTTATTACATTTATAACTTCTCTTGAAACTTTTGGACAAGGTTCAACTTGGCCTGTAATATGACCGACATGTTCCTTCAATCTTGTAATACCGCCATGCATTACTTTTCCACAATAATTACACCTCACAATTTTTCTATTTCCACCTACAGGTGTACCATATTCCCAACCAATGTCCTTACTTGCCATTTTACCTGTTACATACGTCATCATAAATGTTTAGTATCAGTAATCTATCAAAAAGTTATTACAAGTAATGAGTTGGTATTTGACAAAAGAACAGTAATTATTTAGATTATGTTAGTAATTTGCAAATCTTATTTACATATTAACTTGTTTGTATGATCATTAGTCTAATTTTTAAAAATATATTTTTACTAAGATTTAAACAATAATATATATTTTATATGTGTGTGTGTGAGTAAGTGTATTATAATAATACATAAACAAATCTAGAATATAATATATATATATATCAAAACAATAATATATATACATTTGAAAAATATATAAAAAATAAAACATTATAAAAACAAAAAACAATAATACACATATATCAAGGATAATATATATATACACACACAAACGCGTGTATATATATGTGCGTGTGTGTATTACAATAATAATACATATAAGAATCCAGAATATAATATATATATCAAAATAATAATATATATACATATGAAAAATATATAAAAAACAAAACATTATAAAACAAAAAACAATAATATACACATATCAAGGATAATATATATATACACACACAAACACGTGTACATATATGTGCGTTTGTGTATTACAATTAGATAATACATATACAAATTCAGAATATAATATATATATATATATATCAAAACAATAATATATATACATATGAAAAATATATAAAAAATAAAACATTATAAAAACAAAAAACAATAATATACACATATCAAGGATAATATATACACACACACAAATGCATGTATATATATGTGCGTGTGTGTGTATTACAATAATAATACATATACAAATTCAGAATATACACATATGATAAATATATAAAAATAAAATATTTTAAAAAATAATACACACACACACATATATTATGTGTGTGTGAATATAATATATATATCATAACAATAATATATATACATATGAAAAATATATAAAAATAAAACATTATAAAAATAAAAAAAAATACACACACACATATATATTATGTATGTGTATGTATTTTATAGTGTGTGTGTGTATTACAATAATAATACATATACAAATCTAGACTATATTATATATATATATTTATATATATATATATCATAACAATAATATATATGCATATGAAAAACATGTAAAAAATAAAACATTGTAAAAAATAAAAAATCATATATAAGTAAAAGGAAAACTAACTTGAAATTGCTTGAAGGAGGCAAATTTGATTTCCAAAGAGTTACCTATAGGATGCTTCAAAGTTTTGTGGTTTACAAGATAAAAAATTGCATATGTTTGGCCTATGGGATGTGGCCTTTATATAGGAGAAGATTTCACGGTAAACTACATAAAAAATGGCTTTGCATCTGCACGAGTTTGTTAAAAAAATCAGAATCTGCGCGCATGGCGCGGAGTTCTATGCATTATTTAAAAAAAAAACCAAACGCGCAATGCGCGTGGGCATTTGTTATTAAAAAAAAGGACACTACACACCATGCGCGCGGTGCTTTTATTATTAAAAAAAAAAGGGGCACCTCGCGCATCGCGCGAGGTGCTTACAACACAAAAAGAAGAAGCCGTCGACTTCTTCTTCTCTGCTCCTCTTCTCCACTCGGACCCAGCAATCCCTAAATCAGATCACTTCCTCCCGCCGCCGCCAGCCACCGGATCACTTCCTCCCGCCAGTCAACATCACAACCACCCAAACATTACTCAATCTCAGCCATCATCCCATCGAAATCCAAACAAATTCGAGCTTGAATAAACACTAAAAAACCCTCCAAATCAGCCGCCTAAACCACCGGAAAATCAACCCCAATGCCGAAAATCAGTAGGCTCCGAATCGGTGAGTAATATCTCTATGTTATTTCTTTGGATTATGGCACATATATGGTGGTCCGGATTGACTCGGACGAGCTGGTTCCGTATCGGGCGATTCGCACCGATTCGGATCCAACTCGATCCGAGTTCACCGAGACCGACCGATTTTCCGGTGAGTCCGCCGTCTCCGAGTGATATCGGAACAGTATCAAACCGCCATGCTCCGATCCGGTTCCGACTCGGCCTAGTCGACGAGTCTTTGAACTATGGTTCCAACTCCTCTCTTCAATGGTGCTTCTGTGTTCCCACGTATTGATGATAAGACATTCATTAATGTGCTGAAAGCTCCAACTGCAGCAGGAAATTGCATCACCAGGAGATTCTTGTTCCAGTCATCTAAAATAGATGAACTCAAAGCTATGGCAATCAATTCATCCGGGGTTGATAATCCTACTCGATTTTAAGTTGTGATTGCACTACTTTATAGCTGCAACATGGCCGCATCAAAAGCAAATTCGGGTTCTTTCCAGCCATCCACATTGTTCAATGCTGCCAACTTGAGATCATTTACTGTTCCTCCATTACCACCATATTCGGTCGGCAATTTTGTGACATTTTTTCCAGTCTCAGCCACAATGGAAAACCACGTGAACTTCTCAGATTTAGTTCGTCAGCTCAGAAAGGAAAAGTTGAAACTCAGAACAAGTACGAACGCAATAAAGAAGCAAAGGATGATATCTCATCTGCATTATGTACTGAGATGGAGGAAGTCCAAAGCGGGAGATTTAATCAGTATTATTTTTGCAGCAGCTAGTACAGATTTCCATTCTATGATGTTGACTTTGGACTAGGGAATCCTGCGCTAGTATGCAACATCCATCAAACTGGTGCTAAGAACACTTTCTTTTTGGCGGGCACCAGAGATAAGGATGCAACGGAAACCATTGTTACTCTAGATGCATCAGACATGCCATTCTTTGAAGGCAACAAAGAGCTTCTTGCATTTGCTTCTTTAAATGCATAACATGCTATAAGCTCTTGTTAACTACTCTTTCTTTTTCTTTTTCTTTTTTTTTTTTTGAGTAAAAAAAAAAAAGAATAGGTTCCTTTTTTTTTTTCCAAGTTTTTGTTTTGTGCTTTGGGTATTGCCCTTTTGCACTTCAAATTTCTATTTCTAACAATGCAGTAGCTAAAACTTTTATTTGGGTCGAATTAGTAGTTAGGTTCCATTTGGTGAACTAAATTTGCATAATTATGTACCACAATAAAGGACTAAACAAAGTTCACAACCTAATGCTATCTATGAGCATCAACTTGCGCATCTAAATTTGGCTCGAACTTTGTAATGGCTCTTTTCAATCCTTTTTGAACTTTATCGAGATTAAACTCAATGTTCTAGAGTATTGAAGGGTCGAGTTTAAAAAATATGTTAAATAAAATAAAATTGTGTGTATATTTTAAATTATCTCCTGCATGTAAATCACAATGTAATTGGTTGTACCTTCTGTTCTCGATCGCTTCCCAGCTCCTCTCCCAAAATTTCACCGACCTTTGAATAGCCATTTTTGCTCTATCCATTGCTTAATAAATAATTGGCAAAATCGGCTTATTATCTTGATCAATAGTTTTTAAAACGCACACATTTCTTACTTTTTTTCAAAACTGTTCTAACAGTATCAACTTAACCACTTCAATAGCTTCTGCTTTTCATTCGGTAGTGTAATTAAAATCTATCCATTCATCTAATGTGCACATTCTTCTCAATTATGTACAATGTTGAAGAAAACTTTCCACAGAAATGAATTTATAGCGAATTTGGTGATGGTTGAACATGTAGTTCCCTTTTTCTTGTATATATCTTTATTAAATTCACCACTTTGTCGTTGTTATATATGAAACTTGTTATCCTCTCTCCCTGTGCAATGATTTTTTTTTTTTTTTTGCATCATGCATCTTACCAATGTCTTCCAACATCATATCAATGCAAAAGTAGCGCAAGGTGACCCAAAATAGATTTTTTGTTTTTTTTTCATTAGTGTTTGTCCAACTGCTTTATGCTATATTCGCTTGTTACAACCTATACAACATTTTGTTCTCCCACAATCTCTACTACCTCATCCATTAATATATTTTTCTTCACATTTGTGCAATCAACTAAACTATGAAATATCATATGCCTATCACAATATATGATAAAATTCATTATTGCGTGCTTTGTACAAGTGCTCCAACCATCACACGTACATGTACACCCAAAAGTTAAAAATTTATCATAAATATCTCCGAAATATTTCTCAAGTTCATCAAAGTTTTTATCTAAATATTCATTTCCAATTTGATAAGTTGAAGGGCTTTTAATTCCAGGACCAACTTTGGCAATTTCATCAATTATTGATTGATAATATGGATTATCAGTTGCATAGAACGATATAGCATTGAACTAAAAGCATTTTGAAATTACCTTACTTACTCTCTTTATATTTTCCTCGCAAACATTGATTTAATTAATTTTTGTTTCAAAAAAAGCATATGCGAGTCAACTCATCTTCTTACTATTTCATCTACTTCCCTAACACTAAAATTACACGACAATCTTCTTATACTTGCATAAGTTGTTGGCTGTGCAATACCAACACCCATATTTCTTGAAGTTAACAATGTTTTAAAAAATAAAAAATAACAAATAAATAATAATTGCAATTTATTTTAATAAATTGATATGAGATTTATCACAACATTTTAATTTACAAATAATACCTAGCGTAGACATGGATGGTTGACTTCCAAACATTGAATGCCTTCACTATTCTTCAACAAATTGCAAGTGTCAACTGTCGCTCATTGCATGCCTCATCCACTTATTTTCCAATTCATCAATCTCATGAAAGTCTTTGTCATCCTTGTCACCAATTACATTGGCATTGCCATACATATTCTCTTCTTGCAAAGAGTTCAATATTTCTTCTTTTTTCTTTTTTATTATAGCTCTTTGAGCCTTACCAGCCTTAAATGCATTTTTGTTACATCTGTACCTTCTTTTGAAGCCTTTGGACAAGCTTCACCTCGTAACTAGGGCCGTTTTCGATTCGAGCTACTCGCGAGTAGCTCAGTCAACAGATCGACTCGAGCTCGAGTTGACGAGCTCAAGCTCGAGCGCGATATCAAGCCGAACTCGAGTAGTATAAACCGAGCCCGAATATATAAATATTCAGCTCGAAAAGCTCCTCAAGCTTTTCAAGCTCGATAAATAAATAAATATCATTTTTTTATAAATAGGTGATATTACTAAAATACCCCTATATTACATATTTTTATTGATACTTGAGTTCGAGCTAGATTCGAGCTCGACTCGAACACTGACTTTTGAGAGAGCTCGAATCAAGCTCGAGTTTGCCTAATTGTTTAACGAGTCGAGCTTGAACTCTAGTTTTGATACTCGATCGAGCTCGAGCCCTGGTAAAATTTTTCAAACTTGAGTTCGATTAGCTCAATATTCGGGTTCGACTCAGTTTGTTTACAACCCTACTCGTAACATGACTGACATGCTCTTTTAATCTTGTAGTCACACCATGTATTACTTTTTCACAATAATTACATCTCACCATTTTTCTATTTCCACCTACAGGTGTACCATGTTCCCAATCAATATCCTTATTTGCCATTTCACCAATTACATATGCCTTCATAAATGATTATTATTAACAATGTGTCAAAAAATATTACAAGTAGTGACTTGATATTTGGCAAAAGAAAAATAATTTTTTGGATTATGTTAGTAACTTAAAAATCTTATTTGCAATATTAACTTGTTTGCATGATCATTAGTTCATTTTTTTAAAATATATTTTTTACTAAAATTTAAACAGTTATCACAATAATTAGTATATGCTACAAGATCATCCCTCAGCTAATACGTCATGCTTATCACTAAATATTTTAAAAGTAATTGCTCATTAAAATTTATTTGCCATACACAAAAGCTATGGCAAGAATTGTATCAAATAAATTAATAATTATAAAAGTCAAGAAAAATGAATAAATAAATAAATAAAACAAGTCATGATCACTATACTCCAAAATGTTCAATTGGGATGCCAACATAATTTATTAGGTTTTAGTCCAATACATAGTGACAATCAAATTTGAGTAATTTAAATCATAAAATAACTAGGGAGATGAGAATACCAGTAGTCCATATTCGGCTAAATAAATAACAGGAAATCAATTTTGCACAAGGACAAAATAATAGAATGGAGATTTCTAATAATAAAAAGAGAGATTTTGCAGTGCTTACTGGGTGTGCCGACTATACAGAATGCCATTATGAGTTGATTTTGGATTGGAGTAGAGGACCAGATACCAAAAGGGATGGCAGCTTGAATCTTAATGTATCATTAACAAAAATTATCTTGAATTTGAATAAATGATGCCGAGATCTGGAATGCACCATTGCAAAGTTTATAAACAAGACAGTCATCATCTTTTAGACCAATTACAAAGTTTATAAGTAAGGTTCATTTGCTTTATACTAGGAGTTGCATGAAAATAAACCCTCTAGAATGCACCAAAGAAAAGGCCCAAGTAAATGTAGCTAGAGACACAATATGGCAGGAACTACAAATAGAATTGAGTTTTCTAGGAGAAAGTGGGCCATATAGCTTGATTCAGGATTTATTTCGGTACAGACTAGCCTGTACCTATAGGCTCTTTTCCACCAGTGAGCTTCTCAGGTGTTAGTACACACATGAGCTTCTCAGTCACAGGTATTTCATTCGGAGAAAATTGTATTTTTTGTACTAAATATTTTGGGTATCGACAGTTTCAGTCCTTAAAGTTTGGACAAATGCAAATCTAGTACCAAAAGTTACAAATTTTTAGCATATTTAGTTCTATTGACTAGTTTTATAAAAATCTTATCAGAATCTAGTCACGTGATACTTACGTGCCGATTACAAAATTTTCAAAAAGAATTAGATTAAAGAAAAAATTTTAATTACTATAATTTGTAATTAATGAGGACGCTAATTTGAGTTTATAAATAATAAATAAGCGGATAAAACTGAAAAAATCTACCTAGATAGTGCATTTACATGTGTGCCTTTAATTACAAATAATGACAATAAATTTTTTTTCTTTTTTTAATTATTTTTGAAAACTTTTGTAACCATCAAGTTAGTTTCACGTGATTAGATTCTGATAAGATTTTGAGAAAACTGGTTAATAGGACTAAATGTGCTAAAAAATTAAAACATTTGGTACTAGATTTACTTTTGTCTAAACTTTAGAAACTAAAATTACCAATACTTCAAACATTGGGGACCAAAACTGTAATTTTCTCTTTCATTCGTGGCAAGAACTTCTGGCTGAATCCATCACAGGAATTTCAAACTGGCAATGCTTGCAAACGTGGCATGCTCTGTTCTGCTGTTGCTTCTACTTGTGGTGGTATATCCACTAGCATATTCCTTAGATAAGTAAAAATACCCTTGATTTAATTATGCTCTTTCACCGTAAAAAACTGCAACATCTTTGTCCTTTTTTTTTTTTCAAGAGATTCATTTTTTCTCAGAAGTTTCAAGCTTCAAGCCAATCTTTTCCAGAAATTCTTGGGTAGATGCCATTGATAAACTTCAAGCCAATCTTTTCCAGAAATTCTTGGGTAGATGCCATTGATAAACCATCATCTGACACCGGCTCCTGCTTTAAGAAGTCTTTTTTGGCACCAAAACCTTCTCTGATCATCGTGATTTCTAGCACATCATCGTCAGGCTCTTCAACCTTGATCTTCTTGATCATGCAGCCATTCTTGGCATGGTTTGAAACTAAGACAACAATCCACAGTATTAGCAAGAAAGATGAGGAAAAATGAGCAGCATTTTGGTCGCGCCGTCATGCTTTAAGAGACTATAACTTGAGAAAGCATGGAAGCAGAAGGTGACGAGTGGCAATTTCGACATCTTGATCAGTAGTCAATCAAAGCCATAGCATTTGATGATTAAGGCATAGATGGTGAACCCATCATCACATTCTTCAATAATCTCTACCGATGTCCGTCTCTTTGAAGTTTCTAGAGCATTATCCATTAATACTAACTGTGCATTCCATTAATACTGATTGTCTATTGTACATTTACGCTAGTACTTGACAGTGAAATTGACGAATTGAAATTTATGGAACACTTTTATTGTTTTATCATTTTGTTTTTTTTTGGGCCCGGATTGACCAAACGAATAACATTTTGACCCGAGTTGACCAAATTCAAACGAGTTCTCGACAAGGTTCCTGTCTTTGATTGAAATCGAAATGGTCTCAAATTGGAGTACTCCATTCCGTTGATGACTCAACCAAGTCATCAAACCAAGCTTAGAATTTCCTGCCCTCCAATCCTAGTCCGAAATTGAAACATACAACGAAGTCGGTGGCGTCTTCATTCCAACAATTTCATATACCCTTTTTGTTAAACATCTTACGATACACAGAAATTCTGCCAATGCTCTTAGAATATTGCTCCAGTAATGATGGAAGATGGGAGTAAGGCTTAGTATGTATGCCTCCTCAATTGTGAATATGTGGCAACAAAAACAGCCCCCACCCAAAAGAAAATCTATAACTCGAAACTCCCGTTATTTCACTCAAATATTCGTCCAAATATAACTCTTTAACATATAATCAATTCAAATAACATGACAAAACTAAAGTTTCAAGATACGAGCAATGGAATAAAACTTGAGATTCTTTAACCCTGCTATTGCTCAGGACAGTCGCGAGTCATCTGAAGAAAAATTCAAGTTGTAAGGGCAGCCAACCAGCAATAAAGCAAAACTAAAACTTCTGAACTAAAACAACTACTAAAACGTGTTGACTAAAACAATCAGCAGATAAAAATTGTGCCAAGATTAAAAGCCATGGGGAAACAAATTATCAGCTTTCATTCTCTGATAGAATCACCAAAGATTCGAGGACTAAATAACTGTTAAATCTGAAAGCAAGAGAGCTGTTAGATCAAACCAAAATTGCTGAGGGGAAGAAAATATATGACTACACAATGGCAAGAGTCACCACAAGATAAATAACAAGAGCTTATAACGCACATTGGTCTATGGTATAAACTTGGCAGCTGATGCTCTTTTGCTAGTGTCACCATAGTATACAATTTGCCCGACAGCTTGGCAGGTGCCGTATCCCCTGAACCACAATTCACCGTGAAAGGATCCTTGATTTGGGCTTTATGAGTGCTTCAAGCAGCCTGTACATCCATCTGTCTAACATTCCTATCACATTGCACAAAATCAAGTATATTAGGAGACAGTACAATGAACTTAACATATGATACATGGCCCACATAGGAATCTACAGCAAAAGAATACCTTACTCATAAATCGATAACTAGTAGTTGGAAGTAGACGAGGCAAACAATGATATATTATAGTTTCCCCATTCAAATGTTTCCAGGCAAACTTTCATTAACATGTTTTCTTATTATTTGAGATCCTTGTAAACAGATGATAGGCAATCAATTAAATAAATTTATTGATATCCTTTTTTAATTCTTGTGAGTCAACAATCCTATGATGATGCTGGTTACTGGAGCTTGCAGTTGTTTATCTTCCTTCCCTTTTTAATTTTTCCTCACATTTTCCTTACCCATTTAAATTATTTCTATTTGCAGGTTCTTTCAGACATTTTGTACCTTTTATCCTTGTCCACAATTGTTTTCAAAATATTCAAACCTCAAATGGCTGAGTAGATCTATCTATCCAAACATGTATCTACGTATGGATAGATCTAAACAGTCAAGAGGCCATTAGCCTCAAACAAAAGAAAGAATGAAGAAAGTTATACATTTTTAAATTCCCATTGGAATAGAAAGAAGTTAGCTGCCAAAATGAATTTCAGTCTGGTTGCAAAGTTTTCTTGATCCTAAATCGCATTCAGATCAGGTATAAGAAACATGCTCCACGTTTTACCGCATACTTGCACTAACATTGAAAAATTTATGAAGCAAATGCTACCACCAGCTGTACATGAGCAAATTCAGATCCTATCCAAATTAAGAAAAATGAAACAATATTCAATTGTAAGCCAAAACACTAGATGCCACACGTAGCAACCTATATCACTCGCAAACGATTTGGAAGAAAAATACAACATGGGTATGACCAGGCAAAGTGAAAAGTACAGTCAAAAATATCACAGCCACAACTCTACCCACACCCATGTCGACACCGCACAACACAGGTATAGTGGGGGTGAAAGAAGAGGCCAAGTAACATAGGTAGCAACGAACATTATTTATGGTTTAACATTACGGCCACAAATATGTTCAAAAAGAAAAACAATAATACCTGTATGCAAATTCCTCACCATCCCAAGGTGGCTTCTTATTTAATAGGGAAAATAAGAAAAAAGTAAATTTAAAAAAGTTAAAACCAACCTGTCAAGGCGAATGTCCCACCCAATACAGCACAAAGCCGAGTAATGAAGTGGAGAAAATTGCGACGCTCTTCTTTGATGGTAACAGTAATTGGTGACAAATCATACAAAAAGTACACAGCTGTGCTCAATAAGAGAAAGTCAGTTGACTGGTATACTGGTAACCAGAATAACATGTGACATTGAAAATGTTGGAAGAAACAATTAATATATATGTGTGTGCGCGCACACATACGCATACATATATATATACACGTGTGTGTGTGTGTACTGGTAATCAGAATAACAAGTGACACTAAAATGTTGAAGGAAACTATTAACATATACAAGTACACACGTGTGTGTGTGTGTGTGTGTGTATATGCATATATGCGTGTGTGTGTAGAATATGTGTGTCTATACAGACGCACATGCATATGTGTATATATACATTTTTTATGTTTTGGTGTGTATGTGTGTGTTATAGCAATAAGGCTTGTAACTAGTATCTGCACAAACCTGGCCATGTCCGATCAAACTCATTCATTGGTGAGAAATACTCCGTGACAGAGAATTGATTAGTCGGTAAAACTTCTTTTGATAGATAATTATATTCAGTTGGAACAATCTACATCAGAGAACAAGAAAATCAAATTTGGAACTGCATAGAGAATCTTATTATTGGATAAAAAATACTGTGGCGTGATCTCTGTTTACATGTGAAAAGCCGGATGAGTATTAAATTATGCACATTAAATACGAAAACATGACAATTATCTCATATACCATTTCAAATTGCACCCCATTTGTAACGTGAATTTAGTATTCAAGTGGTACTAGATGTGCACCCTGGCATAACATGGTCCAAATTAAATCCTTTACATCTCTAAAAAATTTATGTACAAGTAAACACACATAGGATATGTAAACAAATATGGGTACAAAAAGTAAATTACATGGTTTCCAACTTAACATGATTCAAAAGCATAGTGCTCTCAACTAAATAGATTTCTTTTATTAAAATCAAAACTCAGAAAGAGAAAACAGTTCTCTGACGTGATTATTATACTATCACTGAATTTTACAGTATAAAAATATATATTCTACAATAAAATATCACAATTAAACATATCCTTCATAGACAAAACATTAGTAAACAAAAAGAAGTAATACTATAAGAGCATGTAGATATTGACAGGTAGATCCATGAATCATGATGATCAGAACAAGTTGAAAGGAAAGGCTATATCATTCACATTTGCATAACAAAGTTCAAACCTACTATATGTATGTATTCATGTATGTTAATAGGTGAGATCTGATGTAATCTGTTACCAAGATGTTAATTTTCTTTAAGACATCTTTAATAAAACAACAAGGCACACGACAGTTATATTTCTATATTTATAGTGCAAAATGCAAGTTACTGAGCCGCCCCCCATGCAGAGGGGGGGGGGGTTGAGGCAGGTACAGTTTTTCAGTGTCCTCTAAATTATCCACTGTATTATACCAAAGAAGATAGTTGTCAAATAACTAACACAAATGAAAAAAGGCTAAGGAATACCATCATGGTTCAATGTAACATATAATTTATATTAGGAATTTAAGGGGGGAAAAAAAGAAAATTGACAAGAAAAGAATCAAAACATTGCTTGAGTAAAATTGTAAGGAGGATCATTGTAACGAGAGATCAGATTGAGTAACAGTTAGGGGATCGCTTTATTACATTCCATTAGGCATGCACCCTAAAAGAGAATGTTGACATTGAATGTAACATGAATTCTTATATTGAAAGGCCATTTGCAGAAAATTCTAGTAGTTCATGATATTAGAAAGTCTGAATGTTTTTCTCCAACCACCCCCCCCCCCCGCCCCCCAGCCCCGGGGAACCCTCCTTTCTCTTCTCTTCCTCCAAATTCAAGACGCAAAGACAATAAGGAATAACACACCCTTTTGTCACCCCACAGCTGAAAAAGGAAGAGATTGGCATATTTCCAATCTTCTATTCCACTTTACAAGCTTCAAGAGTTAATCAATCTGTGCAGGTTGGATAGAAAAATACGCTAGAAGGACATGCATGATTAACTGTTCACTAACATTCACTATCATCTAAACATCTGGCCTACCTCTTCAAGCATTTCATGCTAGGAAACCTTTCTGCATTGGCAGCAGTAGTTCACAAATGTAAAAGCAAAGGTTAGCCTTTCTAACACCATTAAGTTGAGAGGAAACTTGAAATTCTATCTAAAGGGAAAGAAAATCATGTAACATGAACAACCATTATTGATGGAGAATTCCTGCTTGATTAAGAGCATTTGATGGAGTAAAAGGAATGGGATGAATGTTTGGTGAATGCTTAATATGGATTCTCTGGCTGCATCTTAATTCCTTAATCTGCCTTAGTTTGTCATTCTGCTGCAATGACGAGTATTCACAATCTCATGTGACGAAAACATAACGTGACGCTTACAAAACATGAAGACAATTTATCTCACTAAGATTTCCTCAGATCAATTAGAAATATTACTACTGGAACCATCATTCAGAGACCTTCTTAAATGAGCCTCTAATTAATTCTTAAATAGGCAATTCTTAATCAGTACTTATTCATCGACTTCTATTTACTTGTCACTTTTTGAGTTGCAAATTATGTTAACATTCAGATTTTCAGGTCTGCATGTAATTTAGTCATCAGAAGGCATAACTTACACGTAGACGTGACCAAGGTGGTGCTTCAGATGGATCTGTGTGTGTGAGAGAGAGAAAGAGGGATTCTTGCAAAACGGTTAAACCAAAAAAGAAGAGGAGAAGAAATAAGAAGCTTTATGCTTTCTACTGGCATTTGAAGATGGAAAAGTACAGAGTGTGAAAGAGGAGCTTCCAGGTAGGGCAAACTTTGTACTTTGAGTAAATTAGGTGACTCAGCAATGCGCATACAGTATTTGTGGTAATTATATTGGTCTGAACCATACAACATATAATATGAATGCACAGTTTTCCTGTCAGACGCCACCTTGGTCGTGCCTATGCTAACACCTCGGAGTGACTGGTTACATGTAAGAATAAACCTTCAACCAGAATAAAGCACCATTAATCTAGCATTACTAGCTCAGGCTGAAGCTCAAACCTTTATGTAGTACTTGAAAGTTCCACTTGTCCCATGCAAAATCCGTGTCGTCCCATCAAGTGGATTGTGAATTCCTGGATATTTGGGCCCAAATGATAAATCATGAATGATGTGACTGACATTGACATGACTGGATCCTTCAAAAATCTGAGGAAGAGAAGAAAAAAGAAAGTTTATAAGTAATGAATACTCAGATTGAATCAATGGTGACATGATAAATATCTTGTCCAAGTATTGACAAATTTTACAAGCGAAAGCCTCGTCTAGAAAATGTCAATTCTAGCGTCATCCAAGAATTTCTTTAAGTATAGAAAATTTATCATTCTTTGGTGTCTTCTCAAGATAAATGGGACAACTAGTATATCACCTTAATCTTCATTCTGTAATTCATCATTAAAAAAAAAAAAAAAATTTCTCCATGAAAAATGAAAAGAGAATTATACACATCATCCCTATTGTTGCTCACAACCACTATCAAACTAATGGGCGGCCGGAACGAGAACTGACCATTTGAGCAACAAAAATATTTAGCCCATGGACCGAAATATGGAAGTTCCCAGCAACCCTTTGAACATCTAAAACGCCATAGACCTACAAGAAATTAGAAAAGGTCAATCATTTCAAGAAGCAAGGAAAGCTGAACTTATTGTGTGGGACTACCTACCCGACAGCCTTCTCCATTAGCCAGTGCTTGCTTCACCCTTTTGATCTTTTCTTCAGCTTCTTTATCAAAACCTTGGAGATGAACTTTCTGGTCTTGGTCATCATGATGATCTTTGCCATCGTCTGCTCCTAGTCATATTTTATAGATTGTAAAAAATTAGAAAAATTGCCTTAACTTTGTGCTAAACAAATATGACAGCACATACAAAGCTAAAAGGATAAATGTTCCAATTTCTTATTACAAGGAACATTCAAAAAGATGCAACATAGGTTATAGAACAACACGAGCATCGAACATTCAATTTTTTCAACTTTGCTCAAAATACACTGCAATCAAATTGGAAAACGGTAAACCAAGCACATAGTTAAATAAACCTAATCTTTGTTACAGATAGATCAAGGAGTATCAAAGGCCAACAATGGCAATTCATGCAAGGCATCATTAACTAATGGCACCAATCCAAAGTACGCAAAGTCGAAAACAAGAAATTGTTTGAGAAATTAGTACAATTCCATGATAGTTGGCACTTCAATTAACCCTAGTTCCTGAGAAGAGATCCAATAATAAGCAAATGTCATCAATATACAGCTAAATGCCTAACATAACTATACACTCAAAAGAGGTCCAAACCTTGTCAACAGGGTTTACTAATCCACATATTCAAAATAGATATGAAGTATTAAAAAGAGCCCTAACCAAGTCAGAAAATGAAAGGCAAACAAATCAAAATAAATAATAAATATAGTATTTAGCATGAATGCTAATGCTATGGTACATGAAGAGGAACTCTAGCAACTATAACCATGCCTCAGTAATCCGGCTGGAGTAGTTCATTTTTTCTATTTGGCAATCAAATTTGTCATGCATCATTGCCATGCCTAAAATTGCATTTTGCACTTGCACACTTCAAAATGAACACAAGGAAGAGTCCTGAGCTTTAAACGCTCATGAGATAATGAGACTAGAAGGTAAATGATAACTAATGAACAGATGTCAATCCTATAATGCACTAACTGCATTCAAGCAAAACACTCTGTTGATTTATGCTTTCTTTGTAGTCTCGAAACAAAAAAATGCCCATAAAAGACCTCAAAATTGCCACAACAGATCCAAATGAGGTTTTCCTCATTCCGCTTCTCAGCTAGAATGCTGATCTAGCTGCTAATTATGATAAGATTGTACATAATTCTACCATTAGATCACCAACTGATAGTCTCTCTCTTCCACACACACTACCATCCTCTCCCTTAATAGACCTTTGTTTGGGGGGGGGGGGGGGGGGGGGGGGGCCAAAAAAAAAAAAAAAGAATGTTGGCATGTATGATGCCACTTAATAAGGGCACCACTAATCAGCAATTTGAATTATCACTAATGTGTCCCAACATGTTACATTTCTAAGTAAATGATAGAAACATAGACATGTGTGCGTGCATGTGTGACAGAGAGAGATATAGTGCCTCGAATGAATCATAAGATGCTAGTAAGTAATAAAATAGTAAATCTTATGCATCTTTCTCATGAGAGTGCCTTGTTTAAAAACACTAATCAGACATCCCAAAAATGTCCCGATCATTATTTTAGATGTACTAGAATAACTTCACATTTAAACTTTGGAATTTCTTATCAACTCTTTTCTTCGCTTTATGCGAAATTGTGTCTCTAAGGGTAGCTAGAAAATTAACTTCGTAAAAGATTTTTAAAGTAAAATTGGACAGCAGAGGCAGTAAAAACTTTATACTGCAGGTCAGCAACAACTACCATCATACAACTCAAAAGTGTAGGAACTCACTCTTCTGTCATCAGCCATTTCTGTCAATAAAGCAGTATATGGTTCTTCTAACTTACAATATAGATACTATATAAAAGCTCACCATCTACCCCGCCCCCACCGTTCCAACCAAAAAGAAAGAGCCAAGATCACTAAAAATAGTAAAAAGAATTATATTGAATTAAAATAAGGCTTCATAATTCAAAGATAAAATTTCACGCATCTCATGCTGCGCATTTGCAGGGCTAATTAATGTCATTTTGCATACTTGATGCAAATTTAGGCATCATAGACCCATATGTCTGTAACGGTCGATGGAATTCAATGGAAAAAGGACTTCACCATGTTTATGCGCAGTATGCTCCTTCTCCACAAGATCTGACAAATATTCTGTTCCAATTATATATCCATCACCTATTCAAGCGAAGCTGCAGAAATACTCAATTTCTTAGCACAGGAGAGATAAGCATCACTTTTAGCTCAAACAGAAAAGAGAAAAAAAATCCACCAAAGTGTGGATATCATAAAGCTCACAGGCCTTCCCCCTGATAGTGACCCACATATGGTGATGACAATGTCAGTATCACAACCAACCATGTTTTAATACAAGGTTCACATTTGTAAATTATACAAGCTAGAGATTGACAACATTAACTGCTTGATCACATACCATCAGCAATTATGATGCTAAAATCAAGCTTTTGACCTGCAACAAACTTAGCACCTCTTGCAGCATAGTTTATCATGCTCCTAAGTGAGGCAGAAACATGAAGTCATTGGAAGTAAGTTATTCTACCATTAGGTTATAATCTAGGAATTTCACAATTTAGAATTGTAATTTTTATTTATTTTCCTCATTTTAACTTTTTAAAGATCCTGTAGACCAGAAGGCAATGTTATTCTTTTTGGAAAATAGTTTCATGAACTTTATATTATGACTTTAGAAAGCTTCTAGTTTCCCAAGATTTTTTTTGACTTCCCAACCAATTGTGGAACCTCATACATTCATCAAAAAGCTACAGCAGGCAATTCAATTTTAGTTTCCCTTGGTTGAGATGGAGATAAGAAAGCAGCACAAAATGAGCATTGGCACCCCACCACATAATCTACCATGTGTAAAACAGATATTGAGCCCCTTCAATCCATAGGGATGGAGCTTAAAACTGAGAATTGAGTATTTTGCTAACAAATGCAAATCAACAAGGAGCAAATTAATCATCCCTCAAGGATGCTTTATTTTCAATAAGTAGGATTCTATGATAGTAGGACTTGGTTTCTCAAAAGCCCTTTGGTACCATAAAAGTTAAGAATCCATAGGTACTTCATGAAGTTTGCTAAGTTGCAAACTGTAACCCAAACAAGTCTAGAGTGCTATCTCTAGAAATCAGTAAAAGCTTCATTAAAAACAGAAAGAAGATTGAGAAATCAATTACTGGGAAAGGTAAAGTACTAGATAGTCAACATAATGTTCTTTTATGTGTTTGTTTATTGTAAAACCATCTTAAACAAAGTGGGCTGTGAAGTTCAAAGGTGGCAAGTTAATAAGATGGCGAAACCATAACTTTCAAAATGCTGATAAGTTTTGCAGGATACAATATGCTGCAGAAAATCCAAAATGAACATTAATCCAACGTCTCAAAATATATATAGTACACGCTTATGGATAAAAAGTTTCTTTGATTACCTTTCCTTATGGATAAAAAATTTCTTAGATTACCTTACCTTTTCTCTCCAATCATTCACACACATATAAACATATAACAATGCTGCTAAGACTTATATATGTCAATCGATACACAACTTATTATAACATCGAAAAAAGACAGAAAAAACTTCACCTTCCATATATTAGTGTCAAGATCCACTTCATGATTTCCCGACATATCAATA
This sequence comes from Mitragyna speciosa, assembly GCA_024721245.1. NCBI lineage: Eukaryota > Viridiplantae > Streptophyta > Magnoliopsida > Gentianales > Rubiaceae > Mitragyna > Mitragyna speciosa. The sequence continues at coordinate 20,307,878 of CM045572.1, read as the reverse complement.
GCATCCACACTCAGAACTGAAACAAAGAAATAAATCAAATTGAATAAAATAACCAGAAATGTGAACTACAAAACCAGGACAAGGGCTGTCATTGAATGAAAACAATGGATGAAAATTATGAGAAGTGCAGAGTGAACCCGTATAGGCACTAAAAAAATAATAACAATGCTAACCATCGCAAGGCAAAGAAGGAAAGGTCATATTTATATGGATCGGTAAAGTTTCTCCTCGTTTCAAATCAACAGCCATCTGTGAATATATGATCTTTCACAGTTAGAAAAACCACCAGACTTCTATAAATTCCAAGAATTTGGCAGAAGTATTTGAAGTAATAATCAACAGCTAAACTGCAGTAACAACATGGTATAGCCAACACTTCTAATAAAAGTTAAAATAAATAAAAGCCAGAATTACATTTAACTTAATTCACACCTGATGAACAACATTTGTGGTAAGATAGTATCTCAGCTCGTGAAGAAATAGTGTTGCCATGATGACCAGTCCAATAATGGAAACTAATAAGAAGGGGTAGAAGAAAAAAAGAATATGAAAAAAGAAAACCTCAGGTTAGTCATGCAATAGATCAGAACATAAACTGAAACACTCCTGTATATTTTCATATAATATATCCACATATAACAAGCATGATTGAAGTGAATGTTATGACTAATGACGTTGAGAATTTTTCCATGGTTCTGCACCACACAAGCCAGTAAAGCCTTTATTTCATGGACAGTCCTGCAGGCACACTCACTTTATGTTTTCCTTTTCTTCCCTTCTTTCATGAAATCAAGCAAGCTGGATATTTAATGAAACAACTAAAAGACAAGGGAAAAGAAAAGGGACTAAATAGCCAGAATGACACGAAGCTACCATCTAAATAACTAAATCCATAAACAATTGTCAAGCTTTGCTTCAAGCTTAGTAGCCTAAACATGACAACATTAAACCAACCCAACGACCAAACCCAGAAAAGTAAGTGGTTGGTACGATTATCGACGTTGAGAACTTGGCCTAAATGCTGCGATACACAGCCAGTGAAGACCTTTATTTGAAGAATTGTTTTGAGGCACCCTTTTCTTTCCTTCTTTATGAAATCAAGGTACTAAACTAAAGGAAAAACCACACCAGCAGCTGAATATTTAATGGAACAACTAATAAATAAGGGAAAACAAAAGAAACAGGTTATTTAAAATTACGGAATAAAACTATCAGGTTTGGGCAGATTGATAACAAACTAACATCTTAATTCCCAAATTATATGAATAAGTACCCCATGTATGCAAACCGATTTTTTGGGTAACCGCCTTCATGGTTCAAATTTTTTCGAACCTGTTAAACCACTTCAGGTCGAATTTTTTACTCACGGATCGGGTCCATGAACACCCCTAAGCAAAAAGATGACAAACACCAAAACCAATAGAATGACTAAACTTTGTAAAGAAGGAGAACGAAAAGGATAGACGGTTAGCAGCAAAATTTATATAATTGATACGGTCACTTTTAGCTAGGTGCTCAGCTACAGTTATAAGCTAGTACTCAAAAGTAAGTTGCTTGAGTTTGCCTAGAAAGGAGCTCCAAATACATTCCCAGATGCTGCAACCAACTCAAGCTTTAAAAGTAATAGACAGGAATATAGAAAAATCAGAAAATCAGACAATAACTACATAAAGTGAGAAAGAAAAAAAAATTCCATAAGAACCCAATTCTTCATCATCCCATCCAGGAACAACCATCTAATCATTTGTTTAGATAAGAAATGGCACATTTGTTTCACCTTACATAACTTGTTCTACAACCCAGCCATAATTTATCTACCAACTGACAACATCTACCAAGTAAAGCACTCTTGACATGAAGTATTTTCTTTTCAGGCTTTGAACATTCTCTGAAAATGCTATACAATAGAATGCAGAATTATGACCACTTGTAAACAAACTGATGAAGAGAGATCTATATATTAACTAAACAATGACTATAAAACCATCCGAACAGCCTAATGTGTTGTTAATTAAAATGGAAAGCCCAAACAGGCTACACAAATCATTTTGTACAGCTTTCACACACCATAGACATGGCAAAACAATAAAAAGATCTGATCCCGAACCATCCTTCGGCGCCTAACAAAACATTGTCGTCCTTGGAACAGTCATAAAACACTGTGGCACTCAACAAATACATAACGAGGTAGTCCGTTTCTTCTTCACCAGTTCTTATGCCAAACAATTCAAATCTGTTAAAGAGTTACACTTTCAGTTTTCAAATCATCAAGCATCGTCAATACCTTGACAAGCGTCTGACAGAATCCAATTCCTTCCAAATCCTAGGGAAATAATTTTTAGGGAATATATACCTTCAACCATACTTGCGGGCAAACTAAAACTTTTGCAATTACACGTCTACTAACTGTCAACTTTCAGCAGTGACCATCATCCACCAAAGCAACATAACAGCAAATTGTTCCAGGAAGAGCATCAAATGAAGCACAATTACAATCACCAAAATCATAAGAAATCCTAAACCCCCCCACCCCAAAAAAAAAAAAAAAAAAAGTTCAATAAATAGTCCAGGAATCTTCCACCTTCTATCCATCGGGAGCAAGTTGCATCCTTTTTTAACCGAGTGACAAGCAAACTCTTAGTTTCTCATTTTGGACAAGTGTGCCTCCCACAATAGAGAAGACTGGCATGGTATACACAAATAAATTTATGTCAGCAAATGCTAATCCAGGATAGACCATTTTCTCATGCCTCCTTTAAGCACTTGGCTGACATAGCAATTAACCTGTATATTCTCAAGAAATTATGATGCTAGCTATGGTACTTCTCGTCCCTCTAATTTCATTCTTCTCTAATCTAAACAAAAATACTTCCGGCATACTTTCCTTAATGATTTTCATTCTGCACAATAATTTAATATGACAGGATAATTTTGTCCAGTTCGGAAATTATAATGGTAGAGGACTGAATACTTCAACAAGGATTGGTAATTGTAAGTTTACAAAGTCAAGATAACCACATTGAAACCATCAACTACTTAAAGAAAATGTCGTGATCATCTTATATGAAAAAAAAAAAATTATGGATAATAGTTAAAAAACTAAGTACTTTTGGCACCATAATCGATCTAGACATGAAGAAAACTTGGCTCCAAATAATATCCTACAGTATAAAGAGGTGAAAGAAACAACAAAAAGGAAAGAGAGAAATACCAAGGGCACCAGACTGTGTCTTCTGCAACAAATGCTCTTCGGCTCGAGGAAAAGCATCCAAGTTTTTTATAGCTTGCTTCACACCCATCTTCATCTCTAATCCTCTTATTATACTGCAATTTCCAAACCAAAATAATAATAAAAAAATTCAACCAAAAAAAAAAAGACACTGGAAGCAAATCGTCAAATTAATATGCAAAACGAAAGCAGAATTTCAGCTTAAATTGAAAGTCAAATTAAATTCTTGGGGGGAAATAAAAGAAGAAGAAAAAGATAAAAGAAGAGTTGAAGTTTTTTGAAAGGTAAATAAGTTGAAATCACCCCATAAAACAATTCAATTCATCTCAAAATTAATGCGTTTCTGAGTGTGTGAGTGTGTGTGCGCGCGCGCGAGAGAGAAGGCGGCCGGTTACCGTTGCGCCGGTGATCGGACGACGAGGGTGTGCTGTAGTCCGGTGCGGGTTAGGGATCCGCGGGTCTCCGATCCTGTTTCAAAGTATTATAGACGAGAACATATAGAGTCAGACAAATGCATGTAATTTACAAAAAAGGCCTCTCTGTTTTTTCTATCTTCTTTGGGCTTTTTTTAAAGGTTGGGCTGGCTGTGTGCGGAATAGGGTTAAACATGTCTATATAGATAATCAACACATCCAAGTCAACGGCCCATTACAGCAGGCAGATTGAGATTAATTTTCTTTATTCACATTTTGGAGGAAAATACAAAAGATTTAAGGACACCTCTAGTTTTGGTTACTTTTCTGATACATTATATGAAATCAATCGAATTAGTTGATTAGATCTGTTGTTGGATCTATTTTATATATGAGTACACATATAGGTGTGTGTAAATAGACACCGACATTATCCCAACTTTATCATGTCTTATTTTTATCTCATCTTTTATCTTTTTTACTCTTATCTTTATCTCAAAGACTATCACAAATCCCCTCATCTGTTCTCCTAAAAACAGACACACACATGTTCACTAATCAACTCTTATCTTACTTCTGCCTTCCATACTACAACACATACATACACACAAATCTAAGTTTACCACTACCTTCCATAGTGCAACACCCACACACTTCTAAGTCTTCCAACTCCCTTCCATAGCCACTACACAACCACACAAGCATATAGCCACATATATACATTCCATAAGCACAAGAAATTAAGAGAACCCGATCTTAATCACTTCTACAGAGGCTTCATCATCATTCTCTATCTAAAGGAATATACATGGATACTAAAATTTGATCCACCACGTAAAAAATTTATTTATTTAGACATATATTTATAATTTATGGGTTTTTCAATGTTGTTTATGTGTCTTTTAATTTTCTAAATTTATCATTAATGCTTTTAAGTATTTTTCTAAATTTTAGTAATTTTCAAAGATATGTATTTTTTATTTGAATCTCATCTTTTCTCACTTCTAATGCATTTCCAAGATGATTTTGACGATAGAATTTTGTCATCAAAATTTTTTTATAACATGTTTGTATGATTTTAGACTTTTGATTAAAAAAAGTAATTTTTGTAAGTATTTAAGCATTTTTATTTTTAATTTTAGTTGAATTTATACGAATTATTCAACCAAATAAATTTTATTTTATTTATATCAAATTCATCATTTTCACTCAATTTATACTCAACCTAATTCTTTCTTACTTCACCGTACATCACCATCCTCTAAATTCCCAAAATAACTCACCAAACCTACTATACTTTTGACCAAAATTTTTCTTCACAACATAAAAAAAAAAATTTGCTAACTAGAAAATAGACAACAGCAAGGAAAAAAAAATTGGGGCCACGACAACATTCCCTCATCATCTACCCATGCCTTCTTGTAATGAAGCCACTACCTTATTTTCGCAACATCTTACGCTTTTCATTCACATCATTCCTCAATCAAAAACCTCAACCTTACCATTCATCAGCTTCTTTCCTTCACAATCCATCAATTCAGCTCTAGACCTGTAAATGAGCCAAGTACCTCTTATTCAAGTTCATGCTCGTTTAATAAATGAACAAGTTCAAGTTCAGTCATATATTAAATGAGACAAAATTTATTTTCAAGATCGGCATATATAATAAAGGAGCTAGCTTGAGATCGAACTCGAGCTCGTCTCGTTTAACACAAATGAATCAAGCTTGAATGAGCTTAGTTATTATGTCTTTTAATGCACTTATTTTGTAATTTAATAAAAAATATTAACAAAGAAGAATTTAGTTGCTTCCTAATTAAAGTTAGCATAATAAATAAGTACCATGACAAAATTTATAATCACTGATATCACAAACACAAAAGCATCAACCAAATTCACAATCATCCAACTTAGTACCAAAAATAACTAAGCACCAAAATCACAACATTTCAACACAAAGTTATCACAAATCTTAAACACATCTTATACAAACAATAAAATTCTAAATTATCAACAACTAACAATTTATAAAGTCTCTAGTATCAAGACAAAAAATAGATTTTTCTAAACTTGATCATGAAAAAGGTGAAGTCTTCCACTCTCCAACATCAAAATTATGAACTTTTAGGAGTCAAAAATTTCAACTTCTTCAAATTCCATTGTATCATCTCTCCATTTGTCCCTACAAAAAAAAAATCAATCTCAAACTCAACTTCCAAAGTACATTAATAATATCAAAGTAAACATAAAACCACAACAAATTATAATATACTTACATGAGAGGGTTTTTTAAGCTCGTGAAGAGTTCGAACCCAATCATTGGCACAAAGCAACATATGTATTGTATCCTCCGACATGAAAGCACGTTGACTACCAATCTCTTTGCCACTAGCTCTAAATGTGAATTCTAAAGCTGTCGCGCCTTGAAAAACCGTGAGTGAAGGGTACTAGTGGGGTCGTTGATTGTCGCGCCCCGGAAAAACGATTCGCTCTTGGTGACCCTTTCGAAAATAAAGGTTTTTGGAAAAACCGTGCATGTGTGAGAAAAATCAAATTTTAGTAAAAAAAGTGTATTTTAAAGAAAAATGGTATTTTAAAGAAAACAAGGCCGGGACTAAAAATGCGACAGGTTTGGCCAAATAATTTTTTGAAAAAAGGTTTTATTTTTAAAATGGAATCGCCACTTGGTACTGAGTTAGGGTGTACCAAGTCACCCGAAAAATTTGTTTAAATAAAACAAAAAGTAAAATTTTAGAAAAATCATTTAAAACCTTTTTTCAACTCCGGTCTATGAAAAACGAGAGAAAAAGGTTCGGGAGTCACATTTGAAGAAAGAGAAGGCAAAGGCTTGCGCCTAAGGCACCCTTTCAACCTAGCCGAGGCTAGTTGCGAGGTTTAATCAAAATTTTCTAAATTAACCCTAAGTTCTATCGCGTTCGAATGTATCTAAATGAATGCAGATCCTAAGTCTAAATGTGGGTATCGGGAGGGTTGGAATGTTCCGTCGAGGCTTGGTAAGAATTATAGCATTAATTGCGAAACCTGAGTCGAGACCTCGAGGGAGTCACAAGTGTGAATGCAAAAATGAAATGCAAAAAGAAAAGAAAATAATAATATAGATAATAAATGGCCGAAGAAAGTGGGAATGCAACATGACGGGTATGGGAGACTAACAACTCGTGACTGGATATTTCTACTCACGGAAGGGGGAACGGCATGTACGCCACCGCTTCCCACGTGAGTAGGCAACTATTTCTAGCCGAATCACACAAATGTCGTAAAGTCTAAGTAAAATGCAACCTATATGTCATGCATTTTAAAAATGTGTCAAAATAATAATAATAATAATAATAATAATAATAATAATAATAATAATAACGATAATAATAATAATAATAAATAAAATCATGCCAAATGAAAAGAAAACTAGAAGTGTGTGAAATGTGAAATGCACACGAATGCTCCTAACACTAAAATGCCCTAAGGGTCCAACGTTGGACTATCCTGTTCTAAAAATCCCACTAGCACTGGACTAGCGGAAAAAGAAAGAGGCCACAACTAGCGTTGGACTAGTGTGGTGTCGGAATACCATGAATCATGAATTAAATATTAAAGCGTGAATTAAAAGCAAATTAAACATATAAAACATATAATATCACATAGGAGCACGTAACACATAAACATAATATCTAGATGCAAAATTCTAATGAAAACGATAAAACAAATAAGCACGTAAGCACGCAAAAGCAAATAAACCCTAACTATTACACCAGGGACTTGATTTACAATTTAAAAGGGGAAATTAAAAATGCCCTATCTATTACATTTTCTATCTAATTACATAATTTTGCTAAAATATAATATAAAAAATAACCTAACTATTACATTGACTAATTAAACACAAAATATTATATTTTTCAAAATAATAAAAATTCAAAATTATACAAATTAACTACGTAAATACACAACAAGTATATAAAATAAGAAATAAACAAATAATAATGCAAATAATGCATAAAATCACATTGAAACATATTGGAGCACATAAAAAAGCAATTAAAGGTAACAAAAATACCTTTTTGAAGACCCGGTACAAAAGCTTAAAAACGAACACACAAGTCAATGTATCACTATATAAAGGAGTAAAGCACCAAATATATAAATATTGAACAAATTGGGGTAAACATGTAAAACTTAGCAACTAAGAGGACTAAAAATGAATTTCTATAAAACTTTAAGGGGTAAAAATTTTAAAAATTCTAACTAATCGAGGGGTCATGAGGCGAAATAAAGCAAATCAAGGGGCAAAACAACAATTCGCACAAGTAAGGGGGTGAATCTAAAAATTAAGGACCTAATTGAAAGACTGTAAAATCTAGGAAGGGTCAAACTGTAAAATTAATGATTTAAATGTGTCAAATTAAAACCTCCTAGGGGCATAGTAATATTACATAAACTCTAACAACCAAAACACAAATATTTATTAACAATTCCACTTATAAAATATTAAAAGAACAAATTAGACTAACAAAAATAAACAAATTCACCCAACCCACAAATGATCAAAAATCGGTCTCCTCTCTCATTTTTTGGTCAATCTCTCTCTATCTCTCTCTCTCTCTCTCTCTCTCTCTCTCTCTCTCTCTCTCTCCCTCCCTCTCTCTTCTTCTTTCTTCTACTCTGCTTGTTCTGATTCTTTCTCCTCTTTCTTCCCTGTCATTCCAACCTTTGTCTTCTCTCCTCTCTCCTTTATTTTTCTTTTTCCTCTTCTCTCTTGCTCTCACCCGAATCTTCTTCCTCTCTTCCAATTTTCTCTTCTTATTGTCTCCACTGCTTCCCTCTCTTTCTCTCTATCCAAATCTCTCTCTTCATCTCTGTGCTCTTTCTCTATTTTGGTCCCTGTTCTCTGATTTTTTTTTCTCTGTCATTTCTTTCTTTCTTGCTTCCTGGTTTTTGCTGTTATACTCCGATTCTCTCTTCCTTTCTGTTTATTTCCCTCGCTCTCACTTTCCTCTCTTCTGGTCTCTCCTTCTCTCGCCGTCTGCCCTCTCTGTATCTCTTCTTCTTCTGATTTTCCTTCTCTTCCGTTTCCCTCCTTTGCTCTCTTCTTTCTTTCTTACTCTCAGCCATGTTTTTCATTCTCCTCTCCGTTCCCCTCCTTCTAATTCTTTTTGCTTTCTCACTCTCAAAATTCTCTGTTTCACCAACCAGATTTCCAATTCCCAAATCCCCCATTTACTTCCCCAAATTACTAGAATCTATAAATAATCCACCACAAGTCAAGCTAGATTCCACACAATTCCCGTTTAGAAAATGTTAATTAAACTGAAATTGAAAGAAAAACTGAAGATGTACCTGGCAGGGGATTGATTGCTTTTGCAGGTGGGTGGCCGTACGAGTTTTGGTGGTGCCTGGTGATTGGGCTGTTGAATTTTGGTATTTGTTTGATTGTTTTGCAGGTGGAGAGGGTTGCTGTTTTGTTTTCTGCAGGTGGGATTGTTGTTGTCATTCTTTGCAGGTTGTTCGGTATCAGGAGAGACCAAATTGTGAGACTGGCAGTTGACTGCGGAGGAGGCTATGGAACTTGGTAATAGTTGTAGGCTAACGATGGTAGTGTGATGGTGGGTTTTGGCGGTTAACTAGTTCAGGGGAGCTTGGATGTTGGGTTTGGGATTTTGAGATGATTCTGCAGTAATGGATGAAGGAATTTGGTAGTAATTGTATGATGAATTTGGCTAACTGATGGTGCCGGTTTCGAGTAGCAGGGGTTCGGTGTGAGGTTTTGGTGCTGAGGTTGGGAGAGCAGAGGTGATAATTGACGGTTGTTTTGGTTTATTGGATGTTTGGGGGAATCTATTGTGTGAGTGTTCATGGCTGTGTGCATGACTGTGTGTAAACTGTGTGTGTATGTGGTGTGTGAATTGTATGTGCTGAAATGTGCGTGAGTTACTTTGTGTCTAAGTGTATGTGCCTACGTGTGAATATGAGCGTGTGTGTGTGTGAATTACTCTGTGTCTGAGTGTGTGTGCCTGTGTGTTGTTTGTGTGTGAGTTACTGAGTGTGTGTGTGCCTATGTGTTGTTTGTGTGTGAATTACTGAGTGTGTAGTGTATGAGAGGGAGTGAGTAGTGTGTGTAGTGTGTGAGAGAGAATGTGAGTAGTGTGTGTAGTGTATGAGAGGAAGTGAGTAGTGTGTGTAGTGTGTGAGAGAGAATGTGAGTAGTGTGTGTAGTGTATGAGAGGGAGTGAGTGTGTAGTGAGTGAGAGAGAAAGTGCAAGTGTGTGTTCTACGTGTTCTAGGTGAAAATTTGAAGATGTACTAGTGTGTGTTCTAGGTGTTCTAGGTGAAAATTTAAATACAAACTAGTGTGTGTTCTTGGTGTTCTTGGTGAAATTTTGAATATATACTAGTGTGTGTTCTTGGTGTTCTTGGTGAAATAGAAAAACTAAAAACTAAAAAAAAAAACTAAAAACTCTACCTAGGCTTTTTATTTTTTTCCCCTCCTTTTTAAAATCCTCAAGTGGAGGTATTTATAGTGCACAAGTCTTAACTTCCAAGAAATGGCTAAAAGACCAAAACGCCCTTAACTACCAAAATTACAATTTTATCTTTAAAAATCTATTTTCTCTTACAAAAATGAAAAAATTAAGAAAAATGTAAATAACAAATTTGTTAATAGAAATTCACCCTAAAAAAATTAGAAAAAACTTTAAAATATGCTTAAGAACCTAAAAACGAATTTCGGACTCAAAAATTGGTAAAAAATGAGTTTAGAATGTGAAATGACAATTTTGCCCTTGGATAACGAAAATATACAAAAAATAGCTATTAATTTCAAAAAATTACCAAAAATTAAAAATAGGCTTAAAACACTAGAAAAATGCATTTACGGCTCAAAATTTGACAGAAATGAATTTAGACTGTAAAATGACGATTTTGCCCTTGGGCCAAAAAATATAAAAAGAATACCAATTCAATTTGGAAAAATCACATAAAATTAAAAATATGTATGAAAGTAAAATGTGAATTTAAAAACCCCCAAAACTAATGGAAAAATATTTACAGATAAAAATTACTATTTTGCCCCCCCCCCGAGATTATTGAAAATTTAAAATTTGACCCCAAAAATAAAAACACCTCTCCAATGTTTGAAAAATAAATTGTGTGTCAAAATTTGGTGTCTATAAAAGCAACAGTAGTAACTTAAAAAAATACTATGTCACATGCCACTTTTGAGAGTATTCGAAACCTCCAATTTTCCTTTTTCATCATTTCAAATGATCAAGATTTGCATTTGCGTCACAACTATATATAGACTCATCCAAATTAAGGGTGTAAATGAATTGAGTTGCTCGTGAAGGCTCGACTTGAGCTTGTAATTGACTAAGCTCGAGCCAATATCGAGCTGCTTGAATACATTATCGAGCCACTTGAATACTCGTCAAGCTACTCGAGTACATGTATACATATACATATATATGCATATGTGTGTGTGTGTGTAATTTTTATTTTATATATGTAAAATTACTAAAAAGTTTAAACTTTTTAGAGATATTGCATCTTTTACTGATCCTAACTTTAAATAATTTATAGGGTAATTTGGTAAAATCTTATTAATGTAAAACAAAGAATTACAAGAATCAAAAAAATGGGGGCAAATTGCCTTTTCTCTTCCTTTGTCGATCTCATCTCATTATCTTTGGCTTAAGCCTTCAACTTCACGGGCCAAACACACATAGACTTGTTAACAGGTTGACTCCAGACCGAAATTGAATATTTCGGATCCGAACCCATTTGAAGAGAAATGTCACGGACACAGACCCAAACCCAAACTCATATATCGAACGGGTGTCACAAGTCCAACTAGGATCCAGAACTAATTGGGTCCAAGTAGACCTGCAATGTAATAGGCCTTCGGCTTTCCAATGAACCCAAAAAAAAAAAAAAAATCATTCCACTTTATTAGCTTCATTTTCCAATTGGTCCCTTGTTTTTTTATAAAGCCGAAGTTACTTTCTTTTTTAAAGTCCACTTGCTTCTTTTTAAACATTAAAACCCAAATTTAAAAATCATTTCCTTGTTTATTTTAAAGCACAAATAATACACACACACACACACACACATATATATAATATTATCATTTTGCAATTATCATTTAATAATTTAACCATCTTCTAGTGGAAGATCTTTTTTCATTATTTTTATTAATAAATGTTGCTATTGTTTCATAGTTTGGTCTTACTGTAATTCATTTTTATTTAATATAAATAATCTGAAACTATCTAACACATAGATTACCGCTAATAATTCTGCAAAGAAGCTACTTATATTACCTTTTTCTTCATATTTACCGCCGGCATATCTACATATTTCTTCTAATTTCTTATCGCTATACTTATCTGATTTAGATTTTAATATTCCTCACCATCCTTGGCTACATCCATCACATTCTATTATCAAGTAATCTGTATCTAAAGATAATCTAAGATCTAGTAATTGTTTAACTATTTTGTACTAAATTTGCATCTTCTTGATTAAAATATTTTTGTCCTTTATTACTAGTTTTATTATAAAGAGGTCCTATTATTTTTCCTAAATCTTTAATGAAAGGTCTACTATAATTAAGAAGTCCTAAAAATTGTTAAAGTTGTTTAATACCTTCAAGTTTGTTAGGAAATTCGAAAAAATCTTTTTGCTAATATGTGGTTGAAGTTTTATTTTTCCTTGCCCTATCTCTGTTTCTAGGAACTATTTTTCCTTGCCCTATCTTCAAGTTTGATATCACCATACTAGTACAATGCTAGTTGTGGCTTTTTATGACTTCTCGGCTAGTCCAACGCTAGCGAAGAACCGGTAGAAAATGGATAGTCCAATGTTAGACCCTTAGGTCATTTAATGATTAGACTCACCCTTTGTATGTTTTTTCATCTCACTTAATGCACTTTTTTCTTTTTATTAGGTTTTCTCATTTTGCATAGTTTTTACATATATTATTATTATTATTATTATTATTATTATTATTATTATTGTTGTTGTTGTTGTTGTTGTTGTTGTTGTTGTTGTTGTTGTTGTTGTTGTGATGACCCAACCAGGATACTCACCATATCTTGATTGAGTGTCTGTCTAACTCTCGATAGGACTCAGGAGTCATTACTTTAAGGCAGATAAGCATAACTTATAATTACAACACCCCCAAAAATAATTACAAGAGTGTGAGTCATCTAGGCCTTAAATTTACACCACCATAACAAACCTATATTATTACAAGTACACTGCCTCACCACCCTATCTCATACTTAGTTACATGTAAGGAAAACAAATACAGCAAGAGTGAGCTAGAAGTCCAATGAGATCCATTTATAAAATCATTTCACATACCTTGTCAAAATATTCATTTTAAAACAAAATAACATGCAAGAGTAATATATAGTTTGTCAAGAATAGATAATAACAAATTCCACAAGTAAACAATGGAGGATACAGATGAATCAAGTCGAATACTGATCGAGAGCATCTCGAGCATTATTCAAAAACTAGTCAAGTACCATGCCATGGCAAAAGTCCAATAATTCTCAAGTCTTGTACACCAATATTAATATATTCCAATGGATACTACACACTAGTTGATAATCTCGAGAGTTACTCAAGTACTTTTTCGTATACCTCCTTAACTTATAAAACCTCTTCGCAGGCCGGTGGGTGCGGAGAGCCCAAGGCAGCCAACAATTGTTGACCAAGTCCGCTTGCCAACTCAGCCAAAGTGGACATGCACAAGGCAGGCCTAAATCACGTACGCATACACAAGTATACGTACATTTAACAAGAACAAGTACTTCTTAGTGCGATAAAGTACACAACTGGGTTGATAGCAAATTCAGGTGCAATTATCAAGTATCATATCACGTGAAGTAATAACAAATCATAACATTGAACTTTTTCAACAAGTTACATGATTTTCATAGAAAACGATGTTAATAAATAAAAATGATTTTAGGATACTCACAGGTATGTCAAGATTTAGAGGTTCTTCAAATGCTCACTAGTGAGATCACCCAAATCACCTATCAATGGAAGGCTATATAGTTAACTATCGACTTGAGGTGAATGAATAAGTAATAAAATTTAGGATTTCTCACAATAGGAGTTTGTATAGACACGAGTCTAACTCTATTTTTACTCCACTAAATTTCACAAACTCAATACTTATGTAAACTAGACTCAATTTAGAACATTTTTCATGGAGATACCAATTCTAATTGCCAACAATAACCAAGCTGAATCTCAATCACAAAGTAGTTTATCAATTGTCAATGTTCAGGTTTTAGTCATCCCAAGTTTCTAGTTTCAATCAAGCATAACTTTTTGAAGACCTTATGGTCCTAAATCATCTTAGTTTTGATGATTAACAAATTAATGATAATGTTTACTAATGTTTTATCAAGTTATCTTTGCAGTAAAATCAATTAGGATTCAAAAGAAGATGAAAACTGTAAAAAAAGTACTCATCCAGACGATCATGCGGACGTCCGGATGAACAATAACCGCGTTCGGCTGAACAGTACCATATGAACAGTAACCGTGAACAGTAACTCGGATGAACAGTGTTGTGAATAGTAGCGTCCGAATGAACAGTACCTGCGTCCGGACCCTCGTCCGGATGAACAGTAACTTTTGGACAGAATGTATGTGGACGACCATCCAGACGTCCGGATGAATAGTAGCGGATGTCCGGACCTCAAATTTACTGTCTAACAGCTAGTTTCTGCAGATTTATCAATTTGACCGTTAGAGCCATTTTCAACCCTTTACCTACATTTATTACAAGCTTTCAAGAGTGATTTTAGTGAAAAATACTCTCTCCCTTTGTGTTATTGTAATAATTTGTGAGGTAGTTGGTTATGGATAAATTGTGTTCTTCAAAGTGAGGGTGGTAGCATTCAAGTGTAGCTTTATGACGGTTAATTGAGTGAATTATAAAACTCTTTAGGCTCAACCAGAAGTGCTAGGGTGAGCAAAGAGTGATCCCTACATTGTACATGTTGATTTGCTTCTCCAACTTGTGAAGAAGCACAATAGTGGATTCAAACTCCAAGTTAAGGAACTTGGGAGTGGACGTAGGTGTCAAGCTTGGCACCGAACCACTATAAATCGGTTTTGTCTCTTTCTCTCTTTTACTTTATTTATAGTCTATTTGTGAAATTGTTTTGTTATAACTTTATCATTATTATTACAAATTCATTTTTATTATTATATTGGTTGCATAATTATTTGGGGCCAACACTTTTGGTAGAAAACTTGAATTGCTTCACAATTGACAGGTATGGAAAAACTTTCATGGAGAAAATAAATTCATATTCCCACAATAACAGGTGCAAATTTAAGCCACAACTTGACACATAATCAATCCTATTATGTAGGTTTGGTTTTGCTTGCCTAATTTCATTGAATGTTGTATTCAATATACAAAGAATTAGGAGTCATGGCTTATATGGTTAGAAACTAAAGATTAAGGACTACAGCTTTTGTGATGAGCATCAAGTCAAATTCTAACAGCAATAGGTTCAAAATTAGTCTAGAATCTTGTGTTGCATCAATCCTGCTCGCACAAGTTGGATTTTTAGCCAAGTTTGTGTCACTACTGTAGTTAATACATATAGTACCAAATTGTATAGTTTTCATGGTTGCAAACTCCCTTATACAATCTACAACTTTTGTGAATAACATAAACCCAAAATCCAGCAAGAACAAGTTCAAAAGCCCACCTAAATTTAGCCCTTCATCCAACCTATTTGTATAGAATCAAATTTTCAGCCCATTTTGCATAATTTTTGTGATTAATCTACAATAAATTTTGGTGCATGGTTTATACCATTTTAAAGCACCATAAATCTAGTTTCTAAATCAACAAGACTTATCTTGTTTCAATTCTCCTAAACCAAGTTCTAAAAGTTTTACTAAAGCTGGTCTAGTGAATCTGTTTCACCAAATATTTGAAGTCTTCTGGTTTCTAGCCTAATTTATGTTCATTTTCATCCCCACATACGTATTTAATCCAACAAACAAGAAGTTTAGAACTCTAATAATATTTAAAAAAACTCAAGAGAGCTTACCTCTTGCTCTATGAAGCACAAGCTTCCTCTCAATTTCAGTTCCCTTGTAAGTGCTTTGGTTAATGGCTTAGGCTCTTCCCTTGATTTTTTTTCCTTTTTCTTGCTTTTGTACGAGTCCCTCTTTTAACTAGGTTTCTTGATCAATTTGACTATTTTATTAACTGGTCATTGAGTCGTTTAAAGGTGCAAGATTATTTACCCTTCTTGCCCCCACAAAAGCCCTCAAATATTTTCCGCCTCATGCTTATTTGCATGACTATTTCCTTAGCCGACTTCAATTCTTTTTGGTCTTTGCTCTCATTTCTCTTTTTTTTTCCTTCAAAAAGGTAATAAATATCTCACCATTAATCTAATTATTTCACACATTGCACATGAATTATATATGAACATAGTTTACACTAATATCTCTTGGTTTTAGTATTTCAGGTGCTATAACCTAGTGAAATAATTTTGCCAATTCAATTACCAGCATTACCTATCCAAGCTAATCTTAACATTAATGATATTAACACACAAATAAATGAACAAATGGTTATACGATTAAAATCTAGGGGTCATTGTGAACGATCATAGTTTTGCTAAAATTACTTGTATGATCACTATTAGGCGCTAAATCTTTTAAGTATGCAAATCTACCCACTAATTTTGACATTAAGGTTACAACATCTTTTAACTCTAGTAGTTGTATATAAACAACTTAACTAAATAGTTAAATAATAAAACAACTAGTATTTAATAAATTAGTAATGAGCCTTCACAATTATTTATTATTATTATTATTATTATTATTATTATTATTTCTTAAATATGTTGGATGCATGGCGTTTAGATTACATTTCACTTAAAATTTTAGAACATTTGTGCGATTTGACTAGGAATAATCACTTACTTCCTCCCTCCGTCAGTATGAACAGTCAGTCACGAGTTATTAGTTCTCCGTACTCATTATGTTGCGTTCCCATTTTCTTTGATCACTTACTATTTATACTACTATTTTCTTTTCTTTTTGCATCCCATCATGCATCCACACTCGTGACTTCATTTCAGATTTCACAATTAATGCGATAATCCCGATCAAATTTCAACGGGACATTTTGACCCTCTAATACCCCATTAGAGTTAGGATTTGTTTTTATTTAAATTAGTCCAAATGCGATATAATTTAGGGTTGTTTTAGAAAAATTTTGATTAAACCTCGCAAATAGAATTTAGAGTTATTTTAGCAAGATTTTGATTAAACATCACAGATAGAGTTTTGGTTGAAAGATTGCTTTAGACGCAAGCCTTTGTCTTTCCTTTCTTCAAACGTGACTTTCGAATCTTTTTCTCTTGTTTTCAAAGACCTAGAGTCGTAAAAGGGTTTTTTTCAAATATTTTCTAAAATTGTTTTGTTTTATTAAATGCTTTTTCGGGTGACTTGGGACACCTTAACTCAATACCAAGTAGCAACTTTATTTTTTGATAAAACTCTTTTTCAAAATTATTTGACCAAAACTGTTACATTTTTAGTCTCGGCCTTGTTTTGTTTTTTCAAAATATCATTGTTTCAAAAATACACTTTTTTTTTTCCAAAAATCTGGTATTCTTACACACGCATAGTTTTCTAAAATCCAAAAGCCTTCTTTTTCGAAAGGAGTTACCCGACCATGTATTTTCAAGGCGCGACAAACGTATTTCATCACTCTTATGGGCAACAAACATCTTTGTGAGTAGGTTTTAAGATAGGTTGCAAGCACGCATGTGAAATGGTTTTTTCTTGTAAAAAGAGTAATTGTTGAAAGGTATTTTTGTCATGTAAAAAAAAGGTTGCTTAATCAAAATCTGCAAAAATCAACTCTAGAACATATTTTATTTTTGAGTTTTTTTTAGTTATGTAAACATTTAAAATTTGGTTAAAAACTAAATTGAGAATAATATTAAAATAAATTATTGTGAATTTATAATATAAAAGCTGGTTAAAAAATTGATTGTGGACAAAGCATACTATAGTGTACATATGTCAGTGATGCATTTCTCTTACCTCCATTTTTTTAGGCCATACATATCATCACTTTACCTAATCTGTCAAACAGACTTATTAGCTGTGTTTTCAAACTTGGATCGAATTGGCCAATAGGATCAAACGGATCGAGAACCGGCCAATCATCCGTCCAAGCCATACTAAAAAATTGGAAATAAAAAAATGATCAAATTCGATCACGGTTAAAATTGAGTTTGACCAGAGCCGGACAAAATCCCAAATTGATTGAAAGATCCCAAACGGCACATCAGGTCCCACGACTGAGTGAATTAATACAGAGTTAGTAGTGTTGGGCCTACAAATTGTCCAAGCAAACAAACAAGCATCGGAATTTGCCAGGACCAATAAGTCATAAAATTCAAATTTTACATACTCACTGTTGATGCCAAATCGTTTCGCTTTGCAATCCAAAAGCAATCAAAGTAACTCCTATTGATATCCTTTGATGCTTGCAAGTTTAACGCCCAAATTTTGTAGTCTAGTAATTTTATAAAATTTTGCATCTAAGGTGTTAATATTAATAGGAAAATAAGAAAATATATTTGGTCCATTATCGATTGGCACAAATCTTAAATTATAATTGAATTTTGTTTATGCATTAGTTGCAAATTTTAATTTTTTATTTCAAAATATTATAAGTAAAGTTGTTGTTTTATTTGAATTTATATTTGTCGAGAGTTGAACATGTATGATGAGTTTGATGAATTGAATATTAATTTGAATATCAATTAATGAATTGTAAATATTTCTTCATTAAATTTAAAAATTTGATTTATTAAAAAATTAATTTATATATTTTATTTATTACGTTATCCGATTCGACCAAATTATTTCAAATCCATTGTCTCTTGAACTCACTCAGCTGACCGAAAAAGTATACAATACACCATGTGCATTGTCACGTGGTGTACTAGAACCAATAATTTATTTTCATGTAGCAATGGTAGATCATATCTTGTATTATTTGGCGATGTGTGATTGGTTCTAGTGCACCACGTGCTGCACGCAATACTCACTCCTCAGCCGACCGATCCTTTTGCAGAAGAAAACACAACCCGTCAACCTCAGCTGCTGGTGGCCAACGGCGAACAGTCCACCAGACCTGTCTCGGTTTAATTTAACAAATTCCTACTGATTTTGTGCAGCCACAAACAATCTTCCATCTCCGTAGACCGTCAGGAACCAAAAAATAAAAAGGGAAAATGCGTTGGTCCCCATTTTTGGGGATCCCATTCGTTATTGCTCTGATTTCTTTCATCTTCTTCAAGATTTTCCCTTTCAGTTCACTGCTTAGCAACCCACCACCATTACAACAACATGTAATTTTTCTTTTAATAAAAAGAATTTGATTAAGTTTTTGTTAAAAATAAAAAGCAAAAAAAAAAAAATAGAGTTTTTTTTAATATTGATTTTCTTGTGCAGCAGAGACTGTTCAGAGTAGAGGAGCTGGCAATTTACAATGGCTCTGATCCTCGGCTGCCCATATATCTTGGGATTCTTGGGTGATTAAGCATTCTCCTATTTTTCTGATTGATTACGTTTCTATTAATACTGATTTTTTTTAATTTCATTTTTATTATTGATGTTGGTTTTGTTGTTATTCAATTAATCAAATCAGGTCAGTGTTTGATGTAACTAAAGGGAAGAGTCATTATGGTCTCGGAGGGGGTTACAATCATTTTGCTGGAAGGTATAACTAATTTGTTTTAGATTCTTCCATATTCCATGTTCTTGTTTTTTAATTTACTATCTTGAATTAGTGCATCCAAATTGCTTATTTTTGCTCTCAAGTATTATTTCTGTTCAGAGTCTTCAACTACAGAATCTGTATAAATTGATGCAAGATGACATTTTTAATGCGAAGGGATCTGTTTTTGATCCTGTTTTTTTAATCTGTGTACTGAGACTCTTTGCTTTCAAAATTTTTGTATAGGGATGCTTCTCGGGCATTTGTTTCAGGAAATTTTACAGGTATTTAGTGTGTTAAGTAGGAATACAATTTTTTATGTGCTTTGTGGCTATGGGATGTACACATTTCTAAGCTGAGACTTGAGAGGAACTTTGGTTTCAAGAGTGAAATTGGAAATTTAGGCCACTTGAGCATTGATGTGATCATTTGAGCAGAATCAGTTTTGGCATTCATGGGATCTTCTAATAGACAACATGCTGAACTTCTGAAAATCAATCCTCACTACTGTAAATGAAACATTCTCTAATCTATTGGAGTTTTGCAAAAAATGCAAAAGTAAAGTGCAATGTTGTAACCTTGGCTTTTCCTATTAGTGCAACGTTTCATTTAACCTTGACTTTTCCTATTTTACTTTATTTCAGAGAGCAATTCCTATCATTTCTGGAATAGTTCTCAATTGTTTATGTAGTTTCAGTTTATATTATAGATCTATCTTTTATCCTCTCATTTCTAATTCAAATACTTTTGTTATCGTGTTTTGTATTTGCTAGAGGATTATAGTTCAGTCTGCCTATGCGCATGAAGACTTTAAGAACTGTATAAGGATGCATTTGAATCAGGGGACTTGAATTTAAGAAAGGATTTTTAGATGACTGAATTTTGAATGAGTTGATTTGAAATTCATTTTTATTCAAATACCTTGCTTGGGTAGCAGTTAACATTTACAATTAGAGTAAAATTTGAAAAATTAAATATGCAGGGGTTTAGCATCAAATATCCCTATTTTACCTTATCTTCTTTTCACATTTAGAACTGGCTTCTCCTGTTCTATCTTTTCTAGGGGTGGCTCCAGCCAACAGTAGCCAACCAGACAGAAACTTCTGTCTCATGAACAAAGTTCATACTCACTTATGAGATCCTTAAGATATACTTAGCACAAAACTAATAAATTAATTCCATCACTATATTGGTCTCTTTTTCAAACGACCTTGTTGGAGGTGGACGGCAGTCAACAGTGGCTGCAAGATCTCTGCTGTCCGTCCACTCTGCGTTCCGTACATACACAAAGATGGATAGATTAAGGAAGAGATAGAGAGTTGTGAAGGAGGGATTTGGAATAATATCTAATTTGGGGAAATTTGGAACTCATATATGTGAACACTAAATTCTGTGAATTTCAATTCCAAATCCCTCTTAAGTTGTCCAAACAACCTATTTGGATGAGGATTTGATATTCAAATCCTCCTAAATTTTTCAATCCAAATGAACCCTAAAGAAATTTGTTGAGTAGTAGACTGATCTAATTACATTGGAGGAATTGATACATCAGTTCGAGCCTAAGTTAGTGTAATTTCTTTCATTCATCTTCTTTTTCTTTACCAATTATTTTAATTTAGGTTCGTGGCTAGTACTTGAGGAATAGCTACTTTGGCTGCAGACACTAAACACCTGTAGGGAGTGGTGTTTAAACTAGTTGCTTATGTATGTGACTTTCAGGACATTCTATTCGAGTACTCATGTGGTATATGTTTAACTAACTTTCTTTTTTTATTTTTTATTTTTTTGGGCTATAAATTCACAACTAATTTAGGCCAAAAAAAAAAAAATGATTTTCTGTTAGACAACACGAGTGCACACCTATTGCCACCATAATTGCTGCAAGCTTTGATGATTGCTCTTTATTAGCTTCTAGTGGCTTCTTTTCCTTGTTTTCTTTATGAATTTTTGTATCATTTATTTTTTTTTGCAGGGGATGGGCTTACAGATTCACTGGTGGGTTTATCCAGCTCTCAGGTATTATGGTATTCTTATTTTTTATTTTTTTGCTTGATGTAGTTAATTTGATTCCTTTTTCTTAATTTTATCTATTTGTGCATTAATCATTTTACAAAGGTAAATCTTCGCCAAACCCTAGAGTCATTAAATAAATTGTTATCTTTCTTGATAGAGTATGTTTTGGCATCAAGGTGATAAAAGGCTTCCTTCAGTGTATCTGTTATTCTGGATCTTTTTTTTTTTTTTCGGTCTCTGTATTGTCATCTTTTTTCTCTCATATCATCTGCATTCTCTCTCCCCGGCCTTCTAGTTGCCACTTGCCCATATAATGAAGCCAATATACTCATACTGGTTTTGATTAGCTGCACAAAGTTTTTGGTATGATGTTGTCTATGAATGTAGCGGAGTTTCTCTACTAATGATTGTATAATGAGCTTCTTGTTTATCTTTCGCTTGTGTTTGTAGGTTAAGAGTATCGTTGATTGGCGAGATTTTTACTTCAGAACTTACATGTGAGTAATGCATCTATCAGTTCACTTTTAAACTGCCCATTTATGCAAAAAATAGTATCATCCCCTGGCACATCTCCCTCACCTTCGCTAAGCTTTCCTTTCATGGTTGGGTGAAGCATTCCCTTGTCTTAACTTGGCGGGCACTTCACTGAAGAAATGCTCTTTGTAGATACAGGACTCTAGACCATACTAAATGACAGAATGATGTAGTTAAAACATCTGAACCAAAGATCTGAATTTGGCGTTAAAGATGTTTGTTGCGACTATAGCAATGGATTATTATATCCTAACCTGCATACTGTACATGTCGCACCAGCTTCTCAACTTTTGGGTGCATGTGCAAAATGTTTGCATGCTTGCTTCTCATCCCCAAGTAGTTATCATGGATTTCTCGATCTGGAAACCAATTACCTTGATTTGTTAGATGAGAAAAATTATTATGGTATTCTTAGAATATGTCTTAATCTATCCCTAGTCTTGGTGCTTGATTGTGCCAAATGTACTGGAAAAATTTCCCTCGATTGTGCTAAGTGTACTGGAAAATCTCACTGACAATTTCTTGTATGGTCTCAAGCATTGTTTACAAAATCAGTTCAACCAGAAATATCCGGTCATGCCTACTTATTCTGTTTAATAAGCACCATATTGGTGATGGTTCCAATGAAATTGCAAAATATGGAAAAAAAAGTTTGAAATGCTAGACAGTATTCTACCAACATGTTTGCATAGACAACATTTCTACAAATGATTTGGGTGGAAAAAGAAAGGAACAAGATGTAGAAGATGAAGAACATGGATTTTCTTGATACTGGCTGTCTGCCTATCCCATTTGGGTTGTCGATTAGTTCTTGATTGAGAAGGTTTGGTCCATGGGAATAAGGACTTGGGAGATGATTGGTCACTAATATTTCATTTTACAAGATAATAGGTAGAGGAAATGAGGAGTTTCAAAGGAAACCTATATGGACCAGTAAAGCTCCCAAAAAGTTATAACTATTTAATCCCTTTCTAACACTTTATACAAAGAAAGGTAATGGCCCATGTTTCCAAATCTTAGAGTTTCCTTTAACAAAGTCAGTGAACCCACAGATTTCTCACCTTCCTTACAAGCAACTACATATGCTCAACTTTTCTTAGAACCTGTTCCTATGAAACTAAGATACTCAATTTGATATGTGTGTGTGTGTGTTTTATTTTCATCTGGTTTGTTTGTCCTATAATTTTGTTATTTAGCTATGTTTCTTTTCATGATTGAATTTGTTGCTAGAATCTGTAAATTTCTAGACGTGAATGAAAATGCTCAAATAGCAGATGCCCAATCTCTCTTTTTTGGGTGGGTGTGTGTGTGTGAAAATCCAAATTAAGACATTGGGTTGCATAGAATTACTTTGAACTTACATGTTCAGATGTGCTTTGTCTGGATTGTTGTCTTTTAAGTTTGTTATTTAGCTATGTGTCTTTTCATGGTTGAATTTGTTACTACAGTCTGTAAATTTGGAGTGATGAATGGCATTGCTGAAATAGCAAACTCCCAAAAATTTTGTCTTCACAATAATTTTCAATGTTCAAAGAGGATTTTTTGGCTATGCTTAGGTTTGAAGTTTATGAGATGGGAATTTAGAAGTTGATATCTGATGTCTGGATTAAATAACCTGAAATTTTTTAAAATAAAAAAATCCAACATTTCCTTTTGTTTCTGGCAGGCCCTTGATGGCATACTAGAAACTTGAAATCCGATCTTGATGTATGACAAGATTGAGGGGATCTAGTCTGTTAGCGCAGGTGGAAGAATAGAGTTTGGGTTCTGGAGAAGTGAACAGTAAATCGTGAATAGTAATGTAGGTAAAAATCAGACCAGGGAAAATTAAGAAACTTTGAGGAGGAAGAAGCTAACAATATGAAACCAAATAAACTGAGTCTCTTATTCTTCTGTCTCTGCTTCAAATAGCATAGCAACAAGAGTATTTATAAGTTGTATACTACCTAAAAGAATATATAGCATTTCTAATTTCTTATTCTAAACATAATTAGATAAAATAGAACTTTCTTAGATTAACTAGACTTCAAAATAAGAATCAATACAACTAGGAAACTCCTTCAAACTCAAGAAATAGAATTACTGGCGAAAATTTCCTGTAACTAAAGAAAAGACCAAAGTACCCTTGAGACCTGAATTCAAAATAAGCTACTCTTAAGACAAACAATATCAAACTGACAACACAAAGCTTGAAGACAACTATGGAAAGTTGTAGTTTTGCTTTTCCTCGAGCTTTTTGTTCAAGGCATCATTCTTTACTAGTTGGAAAAAGCTGGACTTCGAGTTATAAAGTAGTGGAAAATCAAAAGCCCATGGGCCTGAACCATCACCCGTGAGATAGACGCTCATACTGCCACTGGTAAAGATGTTCTCTTCCTTCGCATGAGGCAAGAACAAGCAAATTTGGAACTTCATGGTCTTACCAATGTTAGGCTTTCCAAAGACAAAGTGAATTGTTTCGTCGAATGGATCAGAACAATTTTTTTTTTTTTGTCACACCTCTGAATTGCTCAATCTTCGATGCTGCTATGACCTCTTCTTTATGATCGGTTGGAGCAAACTCATCGAAAAAATGCCTGCTTGACCTGCTCAGCTTCATAGTCATAATTTATGGAACTCTTTTACTAGAAAATATTTGTCTGCTTCCATCTTAGGTGCTTCTTTGAAAATGTTGAAGAGCCACATTAGCATTACCCTCAAACTGTGGAATTCAATAGCCAATTCTGCTCCAACTGGCTGTACAATAAAGCCTGAAGCCTATCAAACTGACTTCTATTTAGTCTATCAAAACTTTCAACTTTGAGGAGAACTATTCGCTGATAAACACATTTGTAAATGAAGAAAAAGAATGTGATTGATTCAGGAGGAGGAAAGTTTGGGCTTTGATACTGAAGTGATGTAGGACAATATTCAGGGATCTTGCCTACTAATACAAGTCGAAGAATAGAGAGATTTGGGGCGGTTCTGGAGTATAACCTATTTCTCTATTAATTCGCTTGAAAGAGTTTTGTTGCTGTACTTTTAGGTAGACTAAGGAAGGTTCTTTTCTTGAAAAAAAACAACTTGAGAGTACTATTATTGTAAGAGAGTACCAAAGGAAATGCATGATGACACAAGATCATACTGATAGCAGTTCAGGTAAAATTAGTGATTTCCTTGTTAGGATAAGATTGCGTTATTTTCTACTTTGACTACTTGTTTTTTCACAGTTATGGATGATGGAATCCTTTCTAAAATTTGTTATATTTTTTGTGTCAATTGCAAAAAATTGTAGGAATCAAAGGAATTCTTGATTTCATATTAGATTTTGGAGTAAATTGGTTAAAGCATGATATCAATTCGAAGTTAGACTGAGCACATGAAATGTGACTGGCGTAAAAATATGAAGTTGATGCAAAATGTTGAATAATGACGATATTTAAGCTATAAAGTCAGTTAATTTGCATTATATATTCAAGCAGATTGGACATGATTTATCTTATTGATGAAAGCATGTTAATTCTAATGGTCGGTGCTTCAAGGGATTTTTATTTCAGGTAGTAGGCATATATATTCATAAAAGAAAGGGAGTTTCTATCATGTATTGAGAAGATCATGGTTGTTCTGGAGGATGGACTCTTGGTTACTCAATAGCATCTTCAGAATTTTAGGTAGATGTGTGATGAAACAAGTGAAGGTGTGACGTTTTTTTTTTGCCACAAAGGTTTCCACCTAGGACTAAAACTAGAAGGAATTGAAGTAATAAACGATTTAGATGTGGTGAAAGAAGAATATTTGATACATTATTTACTACCAGTAGTAAAAAATAACTGTTAAAAAATGAATGTTATGGATAGATATCTAGCTAAAACTTGAGGGAATAATAAACAATAATGGCATGGAATAGAATGGTTAAAAAGCGAGTGATAAAGATGTTAACTGAAGAAAATCAATTTCCTGTAAGAAGCAGAATTAAGGAACAAGAATAATGTAACCAACTTGAAACAATAGGACATAAGACTTTTGCTTTGTTCAGATGATACGCAAGGAATCGTGGAACGTTGCCAAGACTGCTTGATGAACTCCAAGCCAAACACCTCGAGCCCTTCTTCAATGAAGGTCACGAACTCCTAAGGACATAAACTAGACCAATTTGAGCTAGTTCAATGTGTTAGTCTAAAGCTTTAAGAATTTGATCAAACACGAAATAAAATCACTCTAAGCAAGTATGTAAGTCACCACAAGCTTAGGCTTGATAAGACTGAGAGTAGTTCTAATCCAACTCCACTTTTAGCTTGAAACGTGCTAGGCAATGCTTCACATGTGTAAGTGCTCCTTGGATCCTATCATCAGATCTAGCCAGTGCGACAGAATGATATAGCATCTATGTCATTACCTGGTCATCTAACTGATTTATCGTCTGAATGGGAATCCTTTGATGTTTGAGCCCTTGGAAGTGGATTTTGAAAGAGAACATATATCATCTTGGACATGTTCCAGCAGCTATTAGAAATTAATGCCAGGTACTGGGAAACTGATATACTTAAGTTTCTTCCTGTCGGTGATTTAAGAAGCTAAAATGCTGTACATCCCGTGGTTCGAACATACATGGCCTTCAACTTAAAAGTCTTTTTGTGATTCAGGAGTTCTTCAATGCTAGAGATTTCTGGTTTATTTTCATCTCTGTATAATTGGCTTGAAGACAATCAATCATGCACTAGTATTGACAGATGATATTTTACCTATCAAGCTTGTTATGTCACATTTCATCAGGCTTTAGTTACTACTGCCAGATATGTTGGAAAGTTGGTGGGTCGCTATTATGATTCTGAGGGCAATCCTACTAAGTACTTGAAAGGGGTAGATGCAAAGGCAGCTAGAGGAGCACAGCTATTGGAAAAACAGAAGAATGAAGAAGCTAAAGTACCCAGTTGCAATTCTAGGTGGAGTCAGGATGAGGGTTCAGAGGTGAGCTTCTACATTCTTTGTTTTAATATGTTTACCAAGTAAAGAATTTAGGGGATGAAGAAGTAAATCCTATGACTTTATTCCACAGCCAAATAGATGAGTGGAACAGTTCCTGACTAAGGGATGTGTTGTGGAAGGAGCATTAACAGATTTTTTATTTTTTATTTTTTGGGGGGGGGGGGGGGGGGGGGTTGGAGGAGGTGGAAATGCATCGATTATGTTTCAGTAGCATGTCTGTTAGAATTTATTTTGCACTGATGAATGTTTCTGCAGCACTGCCTTATGTGTGTGTATTATTGCAAGAATTTTTGAAAATACTAGGATCTAAGCAAATATAACAAAAACAATTTCCCATAGTGGATTTTAGGAAATAGGATTCTTGGAAGAGGAGAAATCAAAACGAATATTGCTGGTTTGGCTTGTCTCCTTCTAATTATGTTCATCTCGGTGCTCCAAAAAAGCTTGTGTGGCAGAAGAAGCTGAAGGCATAAAAAATAGCTCTTTGCCTTCTGATTTGGTAGTATAATGTGTGGCGCTTGGTATCCACTTACTGCAAAAGCTTGAATGTTCCTGTCAGGTTTGGTGTGATGATGGCTACCCAAGACTAGTTCAGCGACCTGTGGAAATAGCTTTGACAGGGAAAATGAGCAAGCGCTGCGCATGCTACAAAGAAGATGAACTTGAACAGGCTGGATTAGAAGTTTATGAAGGGTGTGATTATTTTGCAAAGAAGTGCAGGTTATAGAAACTGTAAATTATTTCTGAACTACACCAGTTTAGAGTAGTTTCTAGAAGGGGAACGCTACCCCATTACAGAGAGAGAGAGAGAGCTTTTGGAATACTCTTTAACGTGTCATGATTTTGAAATTATAGAAGTGGTTCTGTTTCTTAACAAGTTTGAAATTGCTGTTCTTGGAGATTTATGAGTCAAAATATGAGGAACTTAATCATCTTTTTGCTTGTCAAGTTAATATTGCTGGATTTGAAGTGGGAACTGCCCTCAGTGGAGCTAGAACTTTACCGGATGTTCTTAGATATGAAGTTACATTCTTCATCATGGCGGAGAAAAACTTGCAACACCTATTTACACGGCGTAAGATTATGTAACGAGAAACGTCTGCGCCATATGAGATTTTAGAGCAACAGCCTAACCATTTTTTTTTTCCCAAAAAGTGTTTGTAAATTAGTAAAGTCACTTTTATATAACCAAAATCTTGACCAAAATTTCTAAAAACATTATTGTTGTGACGGAACAAATGTTACAAACTCACAAAATGACAATTGTGTCCGTTTAATGCGGCTGAATTTTTTTTTAACTGAAACCAAAGCGGCCTTGTACACAATAGAACGGGTGGCATGCTATGGTACTTGTCTAGCTGCCTCTCTTGGCCATTCGATGCTGTCGCCCTTCTATAGCTTACCTAGGCACTCTCCTTTCCAATCGCTAAAAAAACATCGATAGGAGGAGTCACTGGAGAGATGGTGGCTTAGTATAGTGAGAAGCAATCAGGGACTCAATTTCTCGGTACGAGGGCATTCGCCTTTCTAGTTGTTGTCTCTTTCCTTAGTAGAAAGCGGGGGTGGGGGTTGGCCTCCCACTCTCTTATGCTGCATTTATTTACTGGTTTGGGTGGATCAATAGTGCTTCAGCTAAGAGTGCTCAAGATGGAGTGACTGCAGTTCTTACTGCCAATAGGACTTGAGCCTAACCTAAAAGGATGACTCTATAGGGCTAAGAGGACTAAAGCATGCTATTTCTTCCATCAAATATTAGGATCGACGTGGTGTATCAACAATATCTACGTACGTAGTGTTTCAACAAATTATAGTTTCAAAGGTCATCCATTATGAAGAGAGCATTGATAAAGAGTGCTGGAACCAATGTTTTAAAAACTGAGCCGGAATAAGAGGGAGTCCGGTTCAAGGTCGGATTGGTCGGATAGTAGTTCAATATTTTTTCTCTCTCTTTTTTTTTATAAATTTAATGCATAATATAACAACAAAAACTAGATATACCCCATCCTATTGAATGAATT
The DNA here is from genome assembly GCA_024721245.1 of Mitragyna speciosa. Taxonomy (NCBI): domain Eukaryota; kingdom Viridiplantae; phylum Streptophyta; class Magnoliopsida; order Gentianales; family Rubiaceae; genus Mitragyna; species Mitragyna speciosa. Next base: position 20,278,889 of record CM045572.1, on the reverse strand, counting down.
AACTCATTACTTGTTTGAATATATTTAAATATACAAATTAATGAATCTATTATATTTGGTAAAAATTTTATGAAATATTCTATGTCTATAGCAATTAAATTAACAAAGAAAATTGCACTACAAGTATAAAACGTATAATAACTATAAAAGTAAGTGTATTGGGAAAAATAGATAAAACAGATGCTTTAAAATTCACTACTAAAGTATATTATTATATTTTTAAATTTAAAACATTCTGAATTATTAAATCATATTTGTTGCTTGTTTTCACATTCTCTACTCTTTTAATACCATCAAGACTTATTAGATGATTTAGTGAGTCAATTTGGACTCGATACAATAGTGTAAAAAATAAGATTAACAAGTAAATCTATTTGCTTATTAGTTTTTAATTTAGTCAATTCTATTTAGTTTACACATTTTTTTTAGTATATCAAGAAAAGGTGAATATGTGATGCTATAATAATTGGAATCAATACATTGCACTGAAAAAAATATGATTTTAATGATCTGAATTGATTTTTGGTTTTTTAATAAAGGAAATAACTTTCTACCCATTTACTTTCAAGATGCCATATGTGCTTATTATTGAATAATGATTAACCATAATTCAAAAATTTAAACAAATTACTTACAAAAATGCCAATTTAAACTTTTAATTATGAGAATACTTTAGGCATAAATGAATAATTAAACAATTTAGATAAAAAGACTAATCTTAGTAGGAGAGATTTTGGTAAAAATAAATCCAAGATTTCTTTAATATAATAAATTGGGATGCCAAATTAAAAAAGTAAGAATCAATCAATTTCGTTAAACATGATTAATGAAGGAAACAAATATAAGTCCAAGATTTCTTTAATACAATGAATTTGGATGTCAAGTTATAAAGGTAAGAATCAATTCATTTCATTAAACATGATTAGGAAACAAACAAACTTAAAAAAGTAAGAATCAATTAAACTCAGTAAACGTGATTAATGAAAATAAAGAAACTAAAAAAAGTAAGAATGAGTTAATTTTATCAAACATTATTCATAAAGGAAATAATGAAACTAATAATTGAATAATCAATTGATTTTATTAAAATGATTAAAAGAAAATGAGAACAAAGGACAAATAAAATAATTCCTAACATAAAACCAAGAGTGACAAGGTTAGTTGGATGGTTGGCAACCTAAAAAGTTGAGTGAGAGGTCTTACGTTTGAGACTTCTTCTTTGCCTTGGTGGAAAAATTTTTGGAAAGCCACAAATTAAATAAATCAACGATTCAATGGTTCGCCAATTCGTTCTAATTCGTGCAGTTCGGCCCGTTCTGGATGATTCTTGATATCCTCAATGTTTTATATAAAACTAGACTGAAGCCATGATCGGTTTGCGATTGAATTGATCGAACCAGCCAGTCCGATCCGGTTATGAAAACATTGGCTGGAATATCTTTCTTTCCAAAGACTTTCAATCTAACATACTGTCCAGAATCCGAGGACCAAAAATAACAAGTTGTCCTTGTAGCAACAAATTTCGTGTCTGCGAATAAAAGATAAGAAAAATTGTACAAATTAAATTTATTAATTTGAAGTAAACAATTACAATCTCTGGATGAATTTCTTTATAAGAGAAATTATCCTCTGATTCTTCTCTTCACGAACACTTAATTCAAGGGCCTAAAAAAAGCTTGTTCTTGAATTAAAATTGGATTCTCCGTAGGAAACGGTTGATTTGATTTTGTCGTCTCGAACACTTGAATCTTGGATCTTCAAGCCTCCAACACGAACACAGGAACTTGGTTGAATTTGAACTTGGACTTGAGGATTTGATTTGCACTTGAACTTGGGCTTGAGAGACTTGAGAGAGAAATCTCTAAAGAATTTGGTAGAGTTTTCTTCTAAGCCTTTGGAGAATTTGTCATATATCTTGACTTGGGAGGGAGAGCCCTTATTTATAGCCAAAATTAGGGTTTGATTGGCTTACAAAGAAACTCTCTAGAATTCTCCATTGACTTGGGTTACTTGTGGCTTAAGAAATTCATTAAAATAGACTTTAATTAAGGGGTCGGCCCAAATAGCCCAATGTGAATTAATAAAATTAATTCACTTTTAATTTAATGGACATTATACTTGAACTTAAAGCCCACATATCAAATGTCTGATTTATAAACCCAAATACAAATGGACTTATAAAATCACTTTAATTTAATTTAAATTAATCAAGACTAATTTAATTTGTTTAATCTTGACTAATTAAATTAAAATAAAATCTCATCGTCTACAGTCCTCTCCCAGCCTCAATAGTTCCGTAGCGACTGCACCTAAGAGTAGATTCTTTTCATGTGCAGTAGCCTAGCATAGTGTTGGGTTTAGTCTACAAATCCATTCATATAATAAGGGGGTATGCCCAAAACCATCATGACCCACCAGACGGCTCGCCATATGAGATTTTAGAGCAACAGCCTATTCATTTTTTTTTTTACCAAAAAGTGTTTATAAATTAGTAAAGTCACTTTTATATAACCAAAATCTTGACCAAAATTTCTAAAAACATTATTGTTGTGACGGAACAAATGTTACAAACTCACAAAATGACAAGTGTGTCCGTTTAATGCTGCTGAATTTTTTTTTTTTTAACTAAAACCAAAGCGGCCTTGTACACAATAGAACGGGTGGCATGCTATGGTACTTGTCTAGCTGCCTCTCTTGGCCATTCGATGCTGTCGCCCTTCTATAGCTTACCTAGGCACTCTCCTTTCCAATCGCTAAAAAAACATCGATAGGAGGAGTCACTGGAGAGATGGTGGCTTAGTATGGTGAGAAGCAATCAGGGACTCAATTTCTCGGTACGAGGGCATTCGCCTTTCTAGTTGTTGTCTCTTTCCTTAGTAGAAAGCGGGGGTGGGGGTTGGCCTCCCACTCTCTTATGCTGCATTTATTTACTGGTTTGGGTGGATCAATAGTGTTTCAGCGTAAGAGAGCTCAAGATGGAGTGACTGCAGTTCTTACTGCCAATAGGACTTGAGCCTAACCTAAAAGGATGACTCTATAGAGGGCTAAGAGGACTAAAGCATGCTATTTCTTCCATCAAATATTAGGATCGACGTAGTGTATCAACAATATCTACGTACGTAGTGTTTCAACAAATTATAGTTGCAAAGGTCATCCATTATGAAGAGAGCATTGATAAAGAGTGCTGGAACCAATGTTTTAAAAACTCAGTCGGAACCAGAGGGAGTCCGGTTCAAGGTCGGATCCGTCGGACAGTAGTTCAATATTTTTTCTCTCTCTCTCTCTCTCTCTTTTTAAATTTACCCCATGTTTAGTACATGGGAATCACCTGGAATGGAAAGGAGTTTCCAACTTATCCATTCCATTCCAGTATTTGGTATGGGCTCTTAAAGTTGGAAAACCTTTTCCCCCAGAAATGACTATTCCACCTTTTTCCTGGAAACGTCATTCCTTAAAAAAACCTAGGGAAAGGCTATTCCCATTTCACCCTGGAAACAAAAAACTAAACGATGGCAAATTTATCCCTATCTACCCACACGTTTCTCAACTAAAATTGACCTCTTTTCTATGCTTCGTCTCTATTTCTCTCTCTATTTTTTTCTCTACTACTTCAGTATTACTCTTCAACAGAAGAATTTTCTAGCCCTAACAAAGAGGATTTTGCAAGCAATCAACAATCACTTCCTATTCGGTACGTTTCCATTGATTAAAATTTTATTTTGTTGATTCAAATATGATCAAAATCAATGATATTTTCTATTCAAATTACATAGATGTGTTGATTGATATGAGAATACGTGTATGCTTCTTTTGTATTATAATTTGAAAATATTTTTATTGCTGTGCATTTATTATGATGCACCTTTGTTTCGGTTCCTGGTGTGTTGTTTTTTTTTTTTAACTTTTGCTTTTTCTATTCTTTAATCTTGTGCATTTTGTTCTAAAGGATTATATCAAAATTTCTACAACAATTTGAACTAGATAGCATTTTGTCTGCAACGTTGTTAGGTTTTTTCATTTATTTTTTTGGGAGGGGTGGGGGGAGGATATGGTAGAGAGATAGTTTTTTACACCTCTGGCCAGGAGTAGTTTGGTAGTTTTGATGTCTCTGGCCAGTAGTAGTTTGGTAGTAGGTTTGTGTGTTTGTAAGTTTGCAGGCTTGGGTTTGCTTTATAATAGATATGCTATATGTAAAATTTAGCAACGTTAGTTTATTTTGAAAAGCCTTGCCTTTTATCCAATCAATACACAAATTCGTATCATTATGGCATGTTGTTTGTTGCACAATTTTATTAGAAGAAAAATGCCAATAGATCTTGCCGAGACAAATTTAAATTTAGAAGAAGAAGCTGAAATAGAGTCAAATGAAGATTTAGTAAATACAATTGAAACTTCATATGAATGGAGTATTTGGAGAGACAATTTATCTTTTTTTATGTTTAACACATGGAAACAGAGTCAACAAAGGAGATGTTAGCAATATATGTATTAGGTTGTGTAGTTTATTATTATTTTTTTCAAATATGTAGTTATTTCTAAATTTGTGATTTCTTGTTACACTATGTTGATTATTCAAGTATGTGACTTTGTTTATTTATTAGCCATGATTAAGTTTTTTTTTTTTTAAAATATAATTTTTTTTGGTTTTCGTGTTAATTAAATTTGTATATTGCAATTGTAATTGTCAACTTTTACTAGAATAATTTTTATTAGCAAATAAAAGTAATTTTATGTTATTTTATTGTCTATATTAGAATGGAGAAAAGTACTAAGAAATCAGGACCAGGTGCAGACAAAAGATTTTGGTCTGAAGAAGAAGACAAGAAATTAATTGATGCTCTTCTTGAGTTGGCAAATACTGGAAAATACTGTGCTGATAATGGATTTAAACCGGGTCACTACACTGCTGTTGAGAATAAACTCTCTGTTAGTTTGCCAAACTCAGGATTGAGAGCTGAACCACACATTGCTTCAAGAATGAAAACTTTAAAAAAACATTTTAATATTGTTCATGACATGTTATGCGGTCTAAATACTAGTGGATTTGGCTATGATAGTGAAAAAAAGTGTGTTGTAGCAGAAACAGAAGTGTGGGAAGAATATTTGAAGGTATGATATCAATCTTTCAGTCATACTATTTTTGGTTAAATTTTTATATATGCTTTTTAAAATTTTAGTCTAATAGAATATATTAATTTTTTATCACAGAGTCACAAGGATGCACAAAAATTCAAAGGAAAACCATTTCCTTATTATCAAGAACTATGTATTGTATTTGGAAAAGATCGCGCTACTGGAAAATATGCTGAAACTCCAGCTAATGTTATTGAAGATTTAATTATGGAGGAACGTGAAACACAAACAAAGAATAGTAATGATGATTTTGGTAGTGGCCTTGATGCTTTTATGGAATTTATGCACTCTGGAAGAGTTGAAAGCACAAGCACCACTGATACAAATTCAAAGAAAAAGAGAAAGACAACAAGTGAAACTATAGAGGACACCATTTGTGACGTTATAAAAGATTTTGCAGCAATGATTAGTTCCAAGATGGAAGCAAGCAGTGAGCGACTTAGTTTGGCAATTGAGGATGCAAATATCAATGACCAAAAGCGCATGCTTAAGAGTGAACTGATGAAGCTACAAGATTTGAGCAAGTCAGACAGGCATAAGGCAACTATACCCATTGGTCGTGATCGTGATTTGACTTAAATCTTTTTTACGATTAGTGATGAAGAGAAAGTTGATTGGGTGAAAGCAATCATTTCTTAACTCAGAGTATAATATAATTTAGTTTTTATTTTTATTAGCTACCTTGCCAACTTTAAACCTATTTGTGAATTTGATTAATAATTTTTCTTGATTTTTAATTATAAAATGCTCGTTGATGTTTAATTTGTATATTCAAAATAGCAACATAAATTAGTTTTATGACTAGTGTAGTAATCACAGAGACATCCAAGAACAATGCAGCATTGATGAGGAATTCATCTAGACAAAAAATAAACAATAATTTATATTTGCGTTTGATTACCACTTTGTCATCTCAAATTTAGTGTATTCCAATTACCAAAGTAAAATTTTCAAGACCAAATGGTTTGTAATAAATTAGACAAAGTAAAATTTTCATTTCTAATAAAATATTCCAATTTGCAAAGAATTATACCCAAACATCAACCGTGTTAATTTTAAAATGTGATAATTAAATGAAGAACAATGGCTCATCGAAAGCACCATTTAGGTTGGCCGAGCTACCAAACTTCATAAATAAAACAACAAAGAGAACTCAATGAAGAGATTAATCTTTTGCAATTATTGTATGCTAAACTACTTAGTCGAATTGAAATGTAAAAATTTTCTATCGATAATGTACAAATAATAACACAATAAATAGAGAATATATTTTCTCATTATAAATTTTCCTACATTGCTAGTTATGCTGCTAAAAGGTACAAAAAAAGTTAAAATATTTACTTATATTGTAAAATTAAATAATTAGTACAACTGAATTATTTATAATAATAGCATCATTATTATTAATAAAAATGTTAAAACTTCTTTAAGGTACACAAACAATACATAGCACACACACACAAAAATTATCTTTATAAAGAATTTAGGGCACTTTGGTCAAATCAGTATATATTTTGTTCCATTCTGACATCTCAGTTTGATCATACCAAACACTGGAAAGGAAATAAACATTCCATTCTGGCTTTGATTACCAAACAATGGAATGAAATTTTTTTTCCTAACCCATTCAGGGTGGAAAGGCATTCTGGGTGGAAAGGCTTTCCATTCTGAGTCATTCCTGTGTACCAAACGTGGGGTTAATGCATAATATAACAACAAATACAAGATATACCCCATCCTGTTGAATGAGTTAACTCATTACTTGTTTGAATATATTTAAATATACAAATTAATGAATCTATTATATTTGGTAAAAATTTTATGAAATATTCTATGTCTATAGCAATTAAATTAACAAAGAAAATTGCACTACAAGTATAAAACATATAATAACTATAAAAAGTAAGTGTATTGGGAAAAATAGATAAAACAGATGCTTTAAAATTCACTACTAAAATATATTATGATATTTTTAAATTTAAAACATTCTGAATTATTAAATCATATTTGTTGCTTGTTTTCACATTCTCTACTCTTTTAATACCATCAAGACTTATTAGATCATTTAGTGAGTCAATTTGGATTCGATACAATAGTGTAAAAAATAAGATTAACAAGTAAATCTATTTGCTTATTAGTTTTTAATTTAATCAATTTTGTTTAGTTTATACATTTTTTTTAGTATATCAAGAAAAGGTGGATATGTGATGCTATAATAATTGGAATCAATACATTGCACTGAAAAAAATATGATTTTAATGATCTGAATTGATTTTTGGTTTTTTAATAAAGGAAATAACTTTCTATCCATTTACTTTCAAGATGCCATATGTGCTTATTATTGAATAGTGATTAACCATAATTCAAAAATTTAAACAAATTACTTACAAAAATACCAATTTAAACTTTTAATTATGAGAATACTTTAGGCATAAATGAATAATTAAACAATTTAGATAAAAAGACTAATCTTAGTAGGAGAGATTTTGGTAAAAGTAAATCCAAGATTTCTTTAATATAATAAATTGGGATGCCAAATTAAAAAAGTAAGAATCAATCAATTTCGTTAAACATGATTAATAAAGGAAACAAATATAAGTCCAAGATTTCTTTAATATAATGAATTTGGATGTCAAGTTCTAAAGGTAGGAATCAATTCATTTCATTAAATATGATTAGGAAACAAATAAACTTAAAAATTGAGACTCAATTAAACTCAGTAAACGTGATTAATGAAAATAAAGAAACTAAAAAAAGGTGAGAATGAGTTAATTTTATCAAACATTATTCATAAAGGAAATAATGAAACTAATAATGTAATAATCAATTGATTTTATTAAAATGATTAAAAGAAAACGAGAACAAAGGACAAATAAAATAATTCCTAACATAAAGCCAAGAGTGACAAGGTTAGCTGGATGGTTGGCAACCTAAAAAGTTGAGGGAGAGGCCTTAGGTTTGAGACTTCTTCTTTGCCTTGGTGGAAAAATTTTTTGAAAGTCACAAATTAAATAAATCAGCGATTCAATGGTTCGCCAATTCATTCTGATTCGTACAGTTCGACCCGTTCTGGATGGTTCTTGATATCCTCAATGTTTTATATAAAACTAGACTGAAGCCATGATCGATTTGCGATTGAATTGATCGAACTAGCCAGTCCGATTCTGTTATGAAAACATTGGCTGGAATATCTTTCTTTCCAAAGACTTTCAATCTAACTTATTGTCCAGAATCCGAGGACCAAAAATAACAAGTTGTCCTCTCCCGGCCTCAATAGTTCCGTAGCGACTGCACCTAAGAGTAGATTCTTTTCATGTGCAGTAGCCTAGCATAGTGTTGGGTTTAGTCTACAAATCCATTCATATAATAAGGGGGTATGCCCAAAACGATCATGACCCACCAGACGGCTCGCCTGAATGCAAGTCTTCATCAAGCATTTCGCTACAATCTTGGTTAGGGCTTCCTCCCTACTCCTTCACCCTTCTTAACCAGACAAAGAAGATATGAATTCGTTTCAGGCGAGAAAGGGCTTGGCTTGAATAGTACCAGGGAAATCCTTTTTTGCAATATCTGCAGGAACTCTATACCCATAAATGTTAGCCTATTGGTCCTTTGGGCCCTAGTATCAAACTCAACAAATCAAGTAAGAAGCTTGTACAGTTTGGAGGTTTTGATTGAAGAGAAGAAAATGCTTCAACCAATAAAAATAAAGGAGACGGTTTAAAGTGATTAACAATAAGTTATACAATAAGTGAACTGGACAACAAATAGAATTGGTTAAGGTAGAGATTTAAAATCAAATTTAAGATAAATAAATTGGAACTTGAACTTTGAAAAATATGGTAAGTTTCATAGCACACATCTTGTAACTTACTTACACTTTATTGAATTTGTGACTATATTTATGAATTTAGTATTCTGTCTACATTTATTAATTTAGTGTCTACTGGCGCTATTAATTGTCCCAAATAATTACCACTAGCGATGGCTGAGGTTTTGTCTACATTTATTAATTTAGTGTCCATTAGTGCTATTAATTATCTCAAACAATTACCATTAGCAATTGTTGAGGCTTTTGTCTACATTTAGGGTCTGTTTCTTTGAACTGAAAATATTTTTTTGAAAAATATTTTCAAAATCTTTCTTGGTGCTAAACACCAGAAAATATTTTTCAGTGTAAAATATTTTCCAATTTTCTTTCATTTGGTTGAAAATAACTTACATACTCAATGAATGTAAGTTATTTTTTTCTTAGAATTCAAGAGTGACATTAAACCTTAAGTACCTACTTTGATAATATCAATTACCAAACTAATCTTTGTTTTTAATTCTTATCAACTAATTTTTCATAATTTTGGGTTCCACAATAATATGATTATAATTATGTATATTTTACCATTATATTATTTTGAAGATTAATTATATACAAAACAATCTCTAGTTAACTCTATTTACTTGTCAAACATTAATTACAATTGTTATTAGTCTATTTACATATTGACAATAAAAAAATATTAAAAAAATTTTCACACTGTCATCCAAGCACTAAAAGATTGTAAGGAAAATGACATTTTCTGTGTAAAATGTTTTCTTAAGAAAACAATTTTCTTAGGAAAATATTTTACATCCAACCAAACATTCCCTTATTAATTTAGTGTCCATTGACACTATTAATTCTCTCAAACAATTACCCCTAGCAATTGTTGAGAATTCAAATCCCTTCCTTTGTTGCCTTGCTTTTTACAAGGTGATTGCCCATGCCTCTCATTTTTCACTTTTTTTAATTTTTTTATTACCATTGTTATAATTACTACTTTTCTTTTTCTTTTTTTTTAATTTTTGGAAAGATTTCCCCTCATGGCGAACTGGAAAACTTGTATAGAATTCAATGGCTTTGCCTTGCAAAACTTTTCTCATTATTATTTTTATTTGTTTAAACCTGTTTATTTGGTTACATTTCATGCTTTTCCTGAAACTTTGTAATTGCCTTCGCAATTGTACTTGTAACATATGCGTTACAAGACTTGTATTGTACCACACTGTAGAAGAGACATTCAATCTTGGCTTATAAAAACTTCCTTTCCCTCTCAATTCTCAATTTTGGGCAGCTCTGTCCGATTCTCTTCCCAATGAGAATCCTTCAAAACTGGACCTTCACCAAAATACCACATCACCATTTCCCACGCTCCTCCTTCACCCTATTCAATTCTTCATCCTCCCACACCATCATCCAAACACGCTGGAAGAAAAAACCCGCTAACACAGCCCAAACCCGTCTCCACGCTCGAACTCGAGACCCCAAATTAGACCCTCTTACATCCCATTTTGTCAGACTCACCCGCATCCTCAACCTCCACTGCCTCGTTTCCGCCCGAAAACGGGGACCCTTTATCTCCCTTCAGCTCCTTTCCAAGTGGGCTCCGCACGTTGGCCTCACCACAGTACCTGTTGGGGCGTTTCTGCGGAAATACCCCCACGTATTCGACGTATTTACTCACCCAGATAGGAGAAATGTTTGTTTTAAATTTACGCCGAAATTTGTGGGATTGTTGAAAGAAGAGAATGATGTTGTATGTGGACTGGAATTTGAAAATATGACAAGGATAAAGAAGATTTTGATGATGTCTGTTAATGGTAGTATTCATTTACATGCTCTTAGATTAGCTAGGAGAGAGTTGGGATTGCCTGAAGATTTTCGTGAATCGATAATTCAGAAGTATGATCATGTTTTTAGGATGGTAGATTTAGAGGTTGTGGAATTGGTTGATAAAAATACTAGTAACTGTGATCATGACGACAATGATGAAAATGAGAGGCTTTTATGTGTGGCCGAGGTCGAAAAGTGGAGGGAGAGAGAGTATAGGGAGAAATGGCTGAGTGAGTTTGAGGTTAAGTATGCATTTCCGATGAATTTTCCAACAGGGTTTAAGAAAGAACCAGGCTTTAAGGAGAAATTGAGGAATTGGCAAAGGCTTAATTATGTGAAGCCATATGAGAAAAAGGATGTGGTTCGGGTGCGGTCATGTGGTGGGGTTGAGCGGTATGAGAAGCGGGCTGTGGGGATTATTCACGAGTTTTTGTGCTTAACAGTAGAGAAAATGGTGGAGATTCAACATTTGGTGCATTTTAGGAAGGATCTTGGGATTGAGGTCAATTTACGTGAGCTTGTTTTGAAGCATCCAGGGATCTTTTACATGTCTACTAAAGGAGATACCCAAATGCTATTCCTTAGGGAGGCTTATAGTCGAGGATGTTTGATTGAGCCAAATCTGCTATATGATGTGAGGAGGAAAATATTGGATCTTATTTTGTTAGGTCCTCGTTGTACTATAAGACTGAGAACTGAAAGGGAAGTCAGGGATCAGGAACATGATATATATAACTCGGAGAGTGAAAGGGAAGTCAGTGATGAGGAGCATGATTTAACTTGCACCGAGAGTCAGAAAGTGGCAAAAGATGGTGATTTTGTTGTTCCAATTTTGGAAAACTTAGCAGATTGCAGTCCTGAGAATGAACCCTCATGAAGTTGTTGATCTTGTGATGAAAAGCTAACTAGGCAGACAGAAAACAAATCAATTTGAAACATAGGTACTGTGGCAAATTGGATTTACCTTGTACTGGTTACCTGAATAATTGATTTGTGTAGTTTCTCTACAAATTACAAACGAGGTTGCTGCTCATGCCGTAGCTTGTGGTTGCAAAGGATATATTTGCGGCATTAACTATTTGCTCCTGAAGTATCAATCTGGAGTAGTGGTCAGTTTCATTATACCTTACTTTTCTTTTTCCCCATGTGTGTTGCTATTTTATGCTGTGTACTCTGTTTACACCATACGCGTGCATTTTTGTGATCTATAACTTCGTGCAATATTTGAAGATGCTTTGTAGGAATGAATATATCTAGATAATATTGTGTAAAGATACAGAATCACAGTGTATATAAGGTAATCTTCTTAGATTGGGTTTTTCTATCATTTAAGAGTGCGTTGCAATGTGTAGATTCCTACCTTCCCCGAATTTTTGCTAATTGTTTTTCTATTTAGTAAATAACTTTGTTTTTCCTCTTAGAAAATCTTTTTATTCTTAGAAGTAATTTTATTTTTTCCTCTGTCCTTTACTTACTTTTCTTCATCTTTTAAGTTAGTCGTCCTTTTCACTTATGCAGATGGTCTTTTAATCACGCTTTGTGTATGCTTAAATGCTGAAGTTGTTGCCAATGCACAAGCAAGTGTTCGAGGTTCACGGTGCTTGAATCAACTGTTAGCGACCGGAACATCTGGAGAAAATGTCAGAGCTGTAGCTTTACATGGACTGGTTTAAGAGCTGTTGTACATTACTACGAGTAGAATGTAAATATTCACCTAAAGCCAAAAACTTTGAGGCTTTAGAGTTCAGATTCACATGAATTTATAAGAATATGCTAAGATTTGATTTAAATATCTCATATGCACGTGTTACTTGAATGCAGATGAAATGATGTATGTATTTCAGCTTTCTGTAGTTAGTCGTCAGGTTTCTATTTCTCTTTTCTCCCCCCAAATCAGGAAATACATTTGTCAATCACGAGAACATTTGCATATTTTGTATTTTACTTGAAAATAACATTTGCTTTTGAGCTTTTGACCGGTTCACGGCGCGTCTCTGGGCTACGTAGTTCACTTTCATCAGTAGAAACGTGATCAATTTCCAATCGTGTACCTGAAGGAGGAGGAAGCAAGAAGCTAAGCGAACGGACTGTTAGCGCAACCGTGCACGTTCAAGCGCCATAACTTAAAAGCTTGATGCAATAATAAATATTTGGTGCTTGAAATTAGGAATTCTAAAGTGGACTGGAAAACCTTATAGTCTAAAAGAGATATTTATAAGGTTTATTTTAAATCATAAAATTCACAAGCTGATGTAAGAAAATGAAATAAAGATACTTGTATAATTTTATTTTAAATCATAAGGTTTATAAGTTAGATCGTAAGACAAGTCCATCAGAAAAATTTTTCACGTAAGACAAGTCCATCAAAAATTTTTTCACTTGAAATAAGGTAAAGAACATCAAGTTTTAATGTTCTATCAAAAACAGGACATATGATTGCCTATCATACGCCAAGGCGGAAAATGCAAACTACTGAAACGGAAAAGGCTTGCAAAGGCTTGTGATATAGAGTATCATCAAAGCGATGACAAATCCGTTTTCCCGCATGGGGCAGATATCACCTCTTGCACCAGAAGAATACTTCCACTTGAAGTATGTCCTTTACACTTTGCACTTTGTTATGGCTATGGTTGTCATTTTGAACTGGATCAAGTCTAAGAAAATGGTTTATCACCCTGTATTGTGGCTATCTCGTTAACTTAAAGCATAATTTTATTACAGAGATTTTATTGATGAAAAGTCCCTGTAATGCCCCACAGGAGCAAGTCACTAACAATAGCAATTCTCCTGCAGCAGCAGGAATAAGCTTCAGGGTCACCAAATCTTTCATAGAACAGTGCAAAAATATACAAGCTGGGTCCACAAATAGCACATAAGATAGGCAGCAGTAGCCAAAATTTACCAAGTCATCTAACAGTAAGCTGCATCCAGTTATACAATTATGCACCACGTGAATTGACAACTTATAATTTCTTCAACTACATCCAAATGCCTGCTTTGTCTTCAAACAAGAATCTCAGATTCCTGGATCAACTGCCCTCAGATTTCTCCAAAGCTGCCGACAAGAAATAAATTCTAGTTAATAGAGAGAATAACTGCTGTCAAATACAACACTCTGTCATAGTCGAATGAAATATTAAATGGCTTAGTTATCACACGTTTTCCCATCCCTACTGTTTAAAAGCAAAAACAGATAGATGGACCAAACATGTATGCATGTGCCTTTGTGCAGAGAGAGAGAGAGAGAGAGAGAGAGAGTACTGTTGTAGTTAAGAAGCTTCTCTATAAGATCCACATGAGTCATCAACATCCTCCGACAGCAGTAACGAACCAAACCCAGTGCATCAAGAGCATCTCTGGACAACAGGATACGCCACCATGAAATTCAGAGTTCAAATTTCTCCAACAGTGGAGGACGAAGGGGTTAAACAAAATGAATTTTAAAAGGAGAATAAATGCTTTTCACATTCGCCAGGATTAAGCCATTGGCCAGCCCTGTGTCAAGTAATTTCAAAACTAAATATATTTGGAATAAAAACAGTTTAGTCATGTCCTGCATATATGTTCGTTTATGTTGACAAAGCAACAGCTGAATCAGACACTAACACAAAATCAAGCATCCAACCGACTATTCCCTCAATGATTTTGTAGTGACAGGATATTCCGTGTTTTGCGAGACACCATGCAACAAAAGTTAGTAACATACGGGAAAGAAATTTAAAGGCTATAACGTTGTCAAATTGCGGAGCTCAGATAAAAGCGGCGCAGCTGGTGAAGTCATCTAAAAATTCAAAGTGATATTTAGGTTCATGCCCTTTTAAATTTCTGATTAAGGTTTCAAGTGGAATTTTTCCAACAAGCTATGAGCGTACTTACAATGATCCTATAAGACAATCACAGGAAGAGCTCTCAAGAAAAAGAGAATTGGATGAACCCTGTGGTTTATGGGTTACTCTGAAGCTCAGGGTTACCTTCAAATAGGCTGCTGGGTGGCAACAGGACATAAGAATTGAGAGACATCAATGTGTTCATGAAAGCGGACATACTCCAACTATAGGAGGAAGATGTGCATTAACCTTCAATAGGCTGCTGGGTGGCAACAGGACATAAGAATTGAGAGACATTAATGTGTTCATGAAAACGGACATACTCCAACTATAGGAGGAAGATGTGCATTAGCTATAAAGAGGCAACTCCCTATTTTATCATGGATTGGAATTACAGTGTCTCCTGAATATGATGAGAGGTTCAGAATGTATCTCTATCTTCCTCATTGACATGTCCAACCATATCTTCCTACACTTTTCAGAAGGATATTCAATGAAAGAAAAAAAAAAATTTAAAACATAAAGCATGTAGTGCATAAGATAAAAAAAAAAAAAATTATAGCTATGGTTAGAAGATGGTAGAATAGTAATAGTTCAGAAACTAAGATGATAGAAATGAATTCTAAAAAAGCAGACTTGAAAACAAGGAGAGTTGGTATAGAGCCACACAGAAGTAACAACAGATAGATTTTCAAGGGTACAGAATCTGGATTAAGATCAAGACAAGAATGGTTAGAAGTAAAAGAAAAAGGAAAAGTCAAAACCAAATGGCAAAAACGGCAGCCTGGAAGGTTGATGGAATTGGAAGAACTATCTTGTGGGACTAAAATGATGGTTTCAAAGCTTAGTAAATGGGCAACTATGCAAGGTTCATTCGTGAAACAGCCCGTAATTACAGCAAATACAATGGTCGAGCTCAGATGGAACAGGCAGTCTTAAGCTACAGGGTTGACAAGGCTTGATTTTCATATTTGTCAACAGGAATAGACTTCAGACTTTAGAACTAATTACATGGTAGCCTCAAAAAAGAGCTAATCATAAAACTTCGATAAGCATTGTTTTAGTTCTACTGGATTTGATATTCTCTGAGTAAAAGGAAAAGGAGAAAGAAATCAAAGAGAACTAAGCTAAATCATCATCTTGCTTGGTTGATTAGAGATATTAAAGGAAACCGAATTACATTACCACCAAGGGGAATATCAATTAAGTCAGAACTACAAAAAAGGAAAACAACAACAAAAATACATAATCAGCCAGTTGTCATGAGCAAATACAAAAGGGAAATAGGAAAAAGAGTAGACAACTAGTACGTATTAAGCATATTTCGGAGAAAGATAAGCCTGAGAGCTCCATTGTCCCTCTCAGCTGTTATCAAATTTCCCAAATATTGTTGGGGAAAGTGTTCTTTCACAGAAAGATAAACCAAACACCTCGAAATTTTACTGGCTTCCTAACTTTTACTATTTTTCGGTTGCCCAAAAAAAAAAAAAAAAAAAAAAAGGAAAAAACTGTTTTAAGCAGGAAGACGTAACTAAAGAAGTATAAAAGTTACACGGGGTTGGAAGCTCAACTTATGAATTAACATAATATCTTCCATCACTGGTGATGAAGATAGGTCTAGTACGTTGCGAAATTGTATAGAAGAATCAATCAATTGCCATCTACTTTGTCCCAAATAAAAGGCAAGACCCTCATCACCTGTTATTGGAGAATATTGAGCAGTTTTGATCATTTTGCACAAATGTCGAGACTAAGGAACAATACAGCATTCACAAGAAGAAGCAGTTTTTAGCCAAATATAAAGGAATACTATCTTCTTATATTAAAAACTTATATCCCTTAATATAAATACTTTATTTCTTCCGAAGAAGTAATTGCAGAATCGACACTAATATGGATTTTGGAAAGAGAAGCAAAGCACGTTCCAATTAACTCCGACAATTTAAGGTAAAAAATTTTTTCAATTCCAAAAACCATCCCACACATTAACAATTAAAGAAAAACAAAGCTAAGAAAAAAAATTAAAAAAAAAACCTTCCAAGATAGCATTTTTAACCAAAACTTAAAAAAAAAAAAAAGGGGTAAAGATTTTTTTTTGGCTTACCCTTCGGTGTAGTCAGCCTGAAGAAGGTCAAGATATGTGTCCCATTTATTCCCTATCACCTTTACGTAACAAAAAAAAAAAAAAAAAAAATTAATTGAAGCCAGGCTCGAGGGTATTGAATAATTAAGACCATTTACTGAAAAAAGTTTGAAAAGAAGAAAAAAGAATCGTGAAACTAAAGAATCACCTTGCCGCAGGTGAAGCAACGCACGGGAATGATCATCTTTTCAGCCCTAGCTTTGTTTCAGTAGAAGCACTCAAGGGAGGGGATGCAGCAGGAGTTTTGGACGAGAGAATATCTGCGGGGAGAACGACGGTGTTTATATTGGGATAGCTAAGTGGGCTTCGACGCTTGTTGGGCCATGTTAGCAATATAAGCCCACCTTCACCCAAAAATTTAGTCTTGGGAAAAAGTATATTTATTTTACAGTGTGTAATATGGCGTAAACAAATTAAGACGAATTCAAATATCACATCTTTGAGTTGGCTCAACTCTAATAATTACACTCGAATTTGAACTTGATCTGGTCAAGTATGCAAATTTAGAGTTTGAGCTCTACTCGAGCCATATTTGACTTTGACTCCCAAGTTGTTAAAAATTTTGGAAGTTAATCTATAAATTATGAAAAATTTATAAATGAGGAAAATATAAAGAATAAAAAAATATATATTTTATTTATAATGCAATTCGCCCCGAGACCCCTCAGTTAAACACGTAACGGGAACCTTCACAACGATCGCGATCCACAGGACAATCCACCCAAAGGATCGTTCTTGTGTATCAATGGACAACCTAACCCCAATTCTACTCGAGAATTGAAACTAGATTGAAGAGGATCCCAAACCCTAACCCCCACACGTTGGTTAGAACTCAAGGATATCAAAGGAATTCACGAATCACTCGTGGAACTCACAAGTCTCACGAAGAGAATCAGAGAGGAAAAACCCTCGTAATTTTATTCAACTTCAATAATCTGTCTCAACAATAATAATAGTTAGCCTTATATAGGCAAAAATACCCTAAATAACCAATATAGAAAGTGACTAGTCTATTACACGTTAAAAACTAAATAAAAACGCACAAAATAAATGAAGTCGTAAAGTTGCTAGGTGGAGGCCGCGGGGATAGTCCGCGCCACGGCCTTTGGAACGGCCTCGATCAGAGCCAAAAATCCGTTGGAGCTTACTTTCTGATGGAGGCCGTGGGGAAGGCCGCGCCACGGCCTTGCCCGCGGCCTTCATCAGAAACCTTCTGACGGCCTTTTCTATGTGCGACGTCTTCTGAACCTTTGCGGGTGTACTCCTCCCAGCCTTGCATGGCCTCTTCCTCCCACTCCTTTTGACCATTCTTGACGACTCTATACCTCCATTTTGAGTGGCTAAGACCCTATGCTTTGGTGAAGTGCTAGCGACGACCCAAATGCCTCTATCTTCTTGAGTTTTCGCCGCTTGGTTCGTATCATTCCCCTTCTCTTCAAGAAGATTCGTCCTCGAATCTTGCTTCTTCATGACTCCAACTATAGGAACATTGTGTACCTGCACAGAAGAAATATGTGGAAGAGAAGAATGAGAATTAGTGAAAGGTGCTTTCATCATCTTCTTCTTCCCCTTCGCAACCTCAAGCTCCTTGGACAGCTTGACATAGTCACTATGAGCCTCCAATGGTGTCAATGGCACAAGCGTGATGTCCTTCCCATGCCAAGTGAACAAGTACTGATTGCGGTACCCATCATACATCACCTTGCGATCAAATTGCCACGGACGACCCAACAACAAATGACAAGCTCCCATCGGTGCCACGTCACACATAACTTTATCTTTGTAGGTTCCAATGGTGAACTCAACCTCGACTTGTTTGGTCACCCTCAATTCGCCACTATCCCTCACCCATTGCAGTTTATAAGGCTTGGGATGCTTCATTGTCCTCAAACCAAGCTCACCTACCAACAATGAATTTACAAGGTTAGTGCAACTACCAGAGTCTACGGCAATGCCACATACCTTGTCCCCAATGAAACACCGAGTGTGGAAGACTAATTCTTTCTGCAAATTAGGTCCAGCTTCCGTAGGGCGCTCATCTGAAATTTTCCTTGTGAAAAGAAGCTCTCCCTTGTCAGGTTCGCAGCTAATAGGACCTTCACTATCACTTCCTCCCTCCAGTGGTGGCATCTTCTCATCATCTGAAGAAGCACTCTCTATGCCTCCTCCATCCAACACGACCATAGTCCTAGTGTTAGGACACTGGGATGCCACGTGACCACGTCCCTGGCACTTGAAGCACTGGATGTCACGTGTCCTCATAGGTGCCTTCATTTGCCCTTTGCCATCACCTGTGCCCTCCTTTGGCCTGACAACATCTCTTGGCCTCATGTCACCTCGATCCTCTCGTCCCATGGACGGTCTATCCTGCCACCTTGACCTCCCATAGGAAGAGCCTGTACCATCTCTCCTCCTAGCCTTGAGTTGCTTCTCCACTAGTCTCAGCTTTTTGAACCAGGTCATCAATGTCCACATAAGACTGCAACTCCACCTTGTCTCGGATATCTTGATTTAGACCAGCTAGGAATCTAGCCATTGTAGCCTCACGGTCTTCTACTACATTCGCACGAATCATTGCTAGCTCCATATCCTTGTAGTAGTCATCCACTGTACGACCACCCTGTGACATGGACTGTAGCCTCTGGTGCAGCTCTCTGTAGTAGTGGCTCAGGTACAAACCTCCTCCGCATGATTGTCTTCATTTCTTCCCATGTGCGAACAGGTCGGTCTCCACATCTTCTCCTAGTGGTAACCAACTGGTCCCACCACACACTTGCGTAGTCTGAAAACTCCACAGCAGCTAATTTTACCTTTTTCTCCTCGGAGTAGTGGTGACAATCAAATACGTGCTCCACCTTCCGCTCCCACTCCAGGTAGAGCTCTGGATCACTTCGACCTTGGAAGTTAGGAATCTTCATTTTAATGCTCCCAATGTTGCCATCACGAGCTTGCTCTCCTCTTCTAGGCCTCCTATCAGCCCCCATCTCATCATTAGAATCCCCAAACTCAGCCAATGGTGATCTCCTCCAGTGACTTCTATGGCTACTCCTTGATTTAGAGTGTGAATGATCTTGCCTCTCTAGTCGCTCACACATAGCTTCCATAGTCTGCCTCATACCCTGGATGCTAGCATTCATGGTATTAGCAAAATCCCTAAAATCAAATGCCTTGAATTCTCCCTCGTTAAACATAGCGAGTTTTGAGCAAACAATTAGATTTAATGGAAAGAGAATAAAGATTCGGCTAAAGTAGGAATTACTAAGAAGAGATTATTACCCAACACTAACACTCACAATCCAAGACAAGAAATTGGATAGAAAATTTCGAGGTGAACAGTAATTCGGATGAATAGTATCGTGCATAGTACCAGATGAATAGTGACGATAAACAGTGTCGCGAATTTTTTTTTTTTTTTAACAAGAGATAAGACTTTTGATAATTTTTGTTAACAAATAGTGAGCAAATCACTATTAATCAATAACCCAATCAACAAAAACACAAAAGACACAAATCTTCTAGGGTTTTTAGACGCCCTGAAGCAAAGACAGCACAAAGAATGCAAAGGATATTGCAAAAATTGCAGAAATTGGAGAAAATATTGCAAAATATTTGATTAGAACGACAACAATTACGAGGTAACAATAAACTCACAAGAATTACCACAAAAGACACAAGATTCCAAATCAATAGGAAACCCTAGAGGTGGAATTAATTAGATACAATAGGGAAAACACAAGAACTACTGCAGGAATTTGACAAAAATAATAAAGATAAAAAGATATATCCAATCTCAAAGAATCGGAATTCAAGAGATGGATTGAATACACCTGATACCAAGAACCCAGAAGCTCTGATACCACTTGATGCAATCTGCCCCGAGACCCCTCGTTAAACACGTAACGGAACCTTCACAATGATCGCGATCCACAGGACAATCCGCCCAAAGGATCGTTCTTGTGTATCAACGGACAACCTAACCCCAATTCTACCCGAGAATTGAAACTAGCTTGAAGAGGATCCCAAACCCTAACCCCACACGTTGGTTAGAACTCAAGGATATCAAAGAATTCACGAATCACTCGTGAACTCACAAGTCTCACGAAGAGAATCAGAGAGGAAAAACCCTCGTAATTTTATTCAACTTCAATAATCTGTCTCAACAATAATAATAGTTAGCCTTATATAGGCAAAAATACCCTAAATAACCAATATAGAAAGTGACTAGTCTATTACACGTTAAAAACTAAATAAAAACGCACAAAATAAATGAAGTCGTAAAGTTGCTGGTGGAGGCCGCGGGGTAGTCCGCGCCACGGCCTTTGAACGGCCTCGATCAGAGCCAAAAATCCGTTGGAGCTTACTTTCTGATGGAGGCCGTGGGGAAGGCTGCGCCACGGCCTTGCCCGCGGCCTTCATCAGAAACCTTCTGACTGGCCTTTTCTATGCGACGTCTTCTGAACCTTTGCGGGTGTACTCCTCCCAGCCTTGCATGGCCTCTTCCTCCCACTCCTTTTGACCATTCTTGACGGCTCTATACCTCCATTTTGAGTGGCTAAGACCCTATGCTTTGGTGAAGTGCTAGCGACGACCCAAATGCCTCTATCTTCTTGAGTTTTCGCCGCTTGGTTCGTATCAATTTATGTATTTTCAGTTCTCTGAAATATCTTTAATTTTCACATAAAGGTCCTTAGCGTGGGTGGTAGACTATTGTGGTTCCTCTAGTTGCTGTTGATCTTATAATCTACTGTTGCCGTCAACAGCTTTTTCATTTTTAAATTACATTACTGGCCTTATTTATCCGTAAAGATTACATATCTAAGTTTGAATTTGGACAAAAATAACCCAAATTGCACATATTTAAAAAAAAATTCACAGTTGGGTTAGTATTGACCTCAGTCAAATCATCTTTGATTGAGGTAATCTTTACACCAAAATGATAGAACAATTCATAAAAAATAAAAAAAAGTGCCTCAATTTTTGCCACTCAAAAATCTGTTAGTCCTCTAAACTCCATGTCACTCCTGCTGCTGGAGTCATACGAGTTCGAATTTTCTCTATAATTTTTTTTTCTATAAACTCTTCTAAATTCTTGCATAATTCATCATTTTTTGGTACAACTTTTAATGACTGAAAATTTATGCTTGCTATGTAATTCTTTATAAATTTTATTTATGATTTGATTCCATTTTGTATGCATTTTGACTCAATTCAATTGACGATTGTTGGTTTGATCTACTCAGCATTTGGAATATCTGAATTACGTCTTGAACACTCCACGGAGTGCAAGTACATTTATTCGTACGATTACATGAATCTATTTTAGGTGCAACAGCAACTCATCGAATGCACAGGTGCCAATAAGTTTGCATGTTTCAGTTTTAAGTTTAGATAGATAACTTAATATCCATAAAATAAGTGATATATTTAAGATATTGATATAAGATTGTAAATCATAAAATGGAAAAAGAAGAAGAAGAAGAGAAAAAAAAAATTGTAATAAATGCGCCAAAAATATACAAACAAAATACCCTCTTTATTCCTGTGCCATGTCGTAGGTGTTAAGCATATAGATGTCAATGAGTTTGGATTCTCAACCTTCTAATGATTGTATTTCTTTTGTTTATGCGCTAAAAAATATGGCAAAATATTCAGTGTCACTTTCCCAATTCTAAGTCTAGTATCACTAATGAAGAGATGACATCTTGTGTTCATACTTATTACACTTAAGATAAATTAGATAATTATTATGGTATGAATGTTAGGTGAAAACTTCTCATTAGTGATACTGAATTTGACATTAGAAAAGTGGCACTGATAATTTGAATTGGACAAAATATATTACAATATGTATGCCTGAAATAAATAACAGAACCACAAAATTGTCTCATTAATCCGCTCTAAACTAGGTATGTTTGTTCTGGTTCATGATCATGAAAATTAAGGGAAAATACCGAAAAAAAATAAAAACTATCTAAGGACTCCTAGCATTTCTTATTTGGCGCAAAATGTGGTAGCATTAGGTTCTCCTAGTATTCGAAAATTCCAGAATTTGCCTTTAGAAGAAACCAAGTTGTTCTCACATAGGAACTCCCATGAAAACCACATCTCAATCATCCGATCTACGTCATGTACCACTACGTTTGTGACATTTCCATTATCTTTCCTTGCTAGTAAGCTAGCGGTGTAGATTGAAGCCATTCTACCAGGGCATTCAGGTCTATGACCACATGGTCCGTCCACCACCACCACATCCCACTTCAACTCATATATTACCATGGGAAGCTTCTTTAGTGCCAATTTGCACCTCGAGTGTTTAAGCAAACCAGCTGATGGAGAACAATCTTTTTTTTTTCTTGCATGCTTCAGCAGTTTGTAGGCATCTTTGGCCTAGCGTCGGGTACTCGAGCTTGTACACTATAGTGTTGTTGGCTGTGGCAAATGTACTTAGCTTCACTGGATCATCCTCAAGGAAGATTGTCATCCCACCAACATTGATAGACGCAAGGGTAGAATATTGGTATTCAAGGCCAAAAACAAGAAGATTGCAGGGGCGATTTATGAGAAATGAAATCCAAGAGAAATCCCATTTCCTTTTCCGTTAGATTGTCCAAACTAGGATAAGAAGCGGAATGATTGTTTGTGGGTTCTTGAGCTAGTTCGTTGTGCGAAACATGGTTATGATACGCGGGAGATAAGGTAAGAGGTGGCCGAGTCGTTGATGAAGTAACAATGGTTAGCTTGAGAAGTCTCAACACTGAGGCACACGATAAGATGAAAACGAGAACTGGGATGAGTTTCTTTTTGTTAAGAAGACTCATCTTTTTTCCCTCTCCTTTACAATATTTGTGGTGCAGCTGAGATTTTCTGAACTGCCGCGGTTTCGTAGAGATGGAAGAAAGTAATGGAGTTAGAGGACTAACAACAGGATGGTAAGGAGATACCTCTGGGGGCATTGTGCTCTTTCATAAAAATGTTGCCAAAGCTACTATCACTGCATATATCTTTGATGTATGGCTGGGGATTGTTTTTGTAGATAGAAGTACATTTTTTTGAGTGATGAAAAAGGGAGATCTGGATTTGCTTATGGTTGAAGAATTGCTTTATTTTGCTGAGATTTCAACTCATGAAGCAGGGATCTCCTCAAATATAGGTAGATGCTTTCAATGAAGAAAGGTTCAAGTTTGGTGGCTCAATTATTGTTTGATGCATAAGTAGATGGTCACTTTATTGTTGATGTATTGTGGAGGTTGGTTTCTTTGTGGACTTTGAGTTTGAGTAACTCATGCATTTGTGGTGGCACTATTAATTTGGTGGAGTGAAGTTGAAGAAGGCTTAGATGCCATGTGCCTTTCTTGGTGTGTTGTCATTGACTCGTGGGGTGAAAAGAGTGCCAAAGGATCTTGTCCTTTTCGCCCGTAAATCAAAGGATGATTAAAACACCTTATATGCTTCATTATGTATCACTGTTTTTATAATACCCAGTATTTTTATATATTTATTTTTACGATAATTGTGAAATTTAATTATTTTATTTTATTTACTTATTTGTAACGTCTCCTATCGTTATGAATTTAGTAGGACTCCTGTAATAGAATATTCTAGATAAATTTTATATGTACAAGATAACTTTTTATGATATGCGTCTATCGTTATAGTAGTTGTTGTTGAGAAGGAAGTGAGAAACCTTATCCTTCATCAGAATCATCTAAGCGTTATCATTATATCTACCTTAGAAACAAACGTACGACTAAAATTTTCTTGCAAAATTCAGAGTAAAGTGAGAGAAAATATAGAGTAGAGAGAACTCTGTATTCAAGGAAGGAGTTGTGGAATACCAAGATAAGCAAGCAACCATAGAAGGGGAGACCGTGAGTTAAGGTATTCTTCTAGACTTCATTGGTAAATTAAGAGTTTGATGATTGGGATTATAAACTGGAAATTTTGACTTGTAGTTCTATGGCCATGTCTTGAAAAGTTAGTTTGTGTTTAAGAGATTAAAAAGATGAAACATGTTGGGTTTATATGCTAAAAGTTTAAAGAAACAGCAGGGCTGCGTGTTTCATTGAGCTGTGATTTAAAAATTCGAAACTATTTTTGTACTTATTATTTTTATATTAAAATTTGCAGTTTGGTACCTTTGTGAGTCTATGATATGTGTACAAAATTTCAGGTTAAAATTCGTTGTGTAAGTTGAGTTATGATATTTTTATTGTAACTGATCCAGTTTGATAGAATATCATGTTAAAACGAGATTTTAACCAAGAAACGAATTTAATTAATTTTAATTACCAAGAAATATTTTTGGTGATGTTTTAAAAGTGTTTTGAAGTCAGATAAAGATATTTTTAAGTTTTTTGGACGTGATAAACTTGTTTTCATTAAATTAAAAGGTTGGTTCCAAATCTGTCAAAAACAGAGAGATTTGGTTAAGAAGCAAAACTCACGATTTTCTTTGGATAATATTTTCAAATAAAATCATGACTTTAAAATAGTATGAATGTAGTATGATTCTGGAGATTTTGGAGAATTTTTAACGTGTTTTAATAGTTGTTTTCTTAAAAGATTTTCGTTTTACAAATCTGAAAATTTGACTTTGCAGGCTGATTTAATACTGATGTTTAGAAAATCATAACTTTCAATAGGGACCTTTTTTTTACATGAAATTAATTCTGCTGGGATTTCAAACTGTGTAGTTTATGTAGTAAAATTTTCAGATTCATTTGAATTTCGTGGAAATAGTTATGATTTTTCAAAATCGAGTTGAAAATCGACCTGAGACAGATTACTGTCTGAGGTTCAAGTCAGATTTCGAGAGCCAAGATTACAGATTTTCGAAATATTGTCTTCATGAAAGTTTCTGGGTTCTGAATCTAGTTTCTAACAGTATTTTTAGAATTTAAATCCGAATATTTCTATAGTAAGATAAACATATTTTTCTGAGACAGTGACATTCTGAAAATTTACTTCAAAGTTATGAGTTCATACAAAAAAATCAAGGACATGGTCATTAGGATACAAGGGCAGATTGTACAATATTAATGGGTCTTTTAAGTTGATGTAAGTTTATTTATTGTGTGTTTTCTAGGTTAGAAATCTTAATAGCTCGAGAAGGAAATTTTTGTGAAGTTTAAGGTGAGTGACTCTTCTTGTCCTTGTGTTTTGAAATAAATTGCAATTTTCATAAAGTCTAATGTTATTTTATGTATATGAAAATTCGGATTACATATGATATGTTCAAGAATTTTGAAAGTATGAATGCTATGTATGTCTATGTTATGTAACCCAAGCCACTCAAGTATGATCATGACTAAACTCGGCAGGACAACGTCCCCATCCGTTCGACCCTTGTCTAGTGGGGGTTAAACACTAGGCCATCCGTTCGACCCTTGTCTAGTGGGGGTTAAACACTAGATCATATCCATTAGACCTTTCCTAGTGGGGGTTAAACACTAGGCTGTGTACACAGAGATCGATGAATGCATGATCCTCTATTTGAGTAATGACCTAAACCTATGCATGAAATGTGGTTATCAAGTTTTGAATACGAGTTTAAGAAAGTATGAATTGCAAACCATGTATGTTCATGCGAATGTTTTAAAAGTTCTTTATAAATTTGAGTTTTGTGAAAATGTATGTATATATGTAACATATGTGATCCGACAAGGATAGGTAGAGCTACTTGCTGAGCATATCCATGCTCAACCCATGTTCTTAATGTTTTTTGCAGATGATCTTGATGAATATGAACTATTATATGTGGAGGGTGATGGAGATGGTAATGAGTAAGAGGCACACAAGTGAGAGATTTTTAGTTAGGAATTTAGGATATTAGCAATTTCTGTAATAAATGGTTCACAACCATAAGGTAGGCTAGTTTGATAAATTTTAGAGTATGATGGTATATTTTGATTTTTGTTTACGTTCTTATGTAATCAAATAATTTCTGGAGGTTTAAGGTTTATTTGTGAATTTTCTTATTTCGTGGTATAGTAAAGGCAAGATGCCTAGTGAGGTTTGAGAAGTTTATTTTTTTCAAGTCTCACGGCGTGTTATGTTCCAAGTCATGGTGGATTTGGGGCGTCACAGTTTTAACTGAATAGTTTGTTGGAATAGGATCGCACAATCATTACAAGTTATTGTTGTTCTTATGCCTTAACAAACACTTGAGCTTTTGTTTTTTCACCCTTGTAAAATGAGCGGGCAATTTCTTGTTATAGTAAAGGGCTAATTGGGAAGAAAAATAATAAAGTTAGTGACTTTGAGAGTTGGGGACATTTCAAATTCAACAAAACCACCTGCTTAATTTTTTTTTTCTAAATTCAATATTCTTATCATTCATTTTCCTCACAAAATTTAAAAATAATTACCCCTATTTTGCAGATACCTAAAAAGATTTTTTTAGAATCTCATACGCTAAAAGATAATAACTAGAATTCATTTATATGCCTATGCCTATATGTTTCAAAATTATGGTGCCCGCTCCTAAAGTGGAATTGGGAATGTGGCACTTTCATGTTCCAACAATGGTCCAATTTGGTCATTCTTTTGGCGAAAACGTGTGGCGCGTGTGTGAATTCAATTATCAAACTGGAATTGCATAGAGTTTTTTAGGTTTTGATTTGATTTCTGATTTTTGTTTTGATGTCTCTAATGATGAGTAAGTTAATGTAATGATGAGGTATATTATTACTAGCGTCCCCGTATACAGGGTTAGCTAATAATATATATATATATATATGTGTGTGTGTGTGTGTGTGTGTGTTTTGAGCAAAGTATATATGTGAATATGTGAACTAGGAATGAGTTGAGCAAAGTCAGTATAAGTATTTTTGTTGTGTCTAAACACACATATTTTTACCATTCTCTCATATTTGATATTGTGAATATGTAAATAATAATAATAATAACAACAACAACGACAAGAATTACAATAACAATAATAATGGTCTGTTTGGATGTGATTTTCTAAGAAAATTTTTCCAAAATGTGTTTGATTAGTTGGAAATTATTTGGCCAAAAGTCAAGAAATTTTCAAGTTGATTTGATAAAAAATTGTTTGCCGCTTTTTCAAAAATAATTGTCCAAATTTTCTCATCAAACGTTTTCATTCTAAATCTCAATTTTTTTTTCAAACTTAGGAAAAACTTTGAGAAAATTTTACACAATTATTCATAAAAGTAAGCACGTTAATGTTCAAAATTTGTTTAAAAAAATCACGAGCAACAAAATGAGATCTATTATCGGTAGGTTTTGTAAACTGAGCACTGATATTGGATGCTGATAATTTTATGAGCATCTGATACTGTCTGACAATTGAAAGCTTACTAAGCACTCGTCATTTTACGAGCGTCCGACATCTGTGATCGTTCCATAAAACCCATCACAAAACCCACCGACAATGGATCTCATTTTGTTACTTGCAATTTTTTTAATTTTTCTAAGTAGATTTTGAATATAAATGTGCTAGTTTTTGTGAATAACTGTGTAAAAAAGTGCTAAAGTTGTTACAAAGTCTTTAAACAAACCAAAAACTTTTTCACAATTCAAACACTTTTTCATCTTTTCAAAAAAGTAACAAAAAAATTATTCACTATCTAAACAACAATTTCAAAAAATTTTCACAAGTCAAACACTTTTCATACTTTTCAAAAAGTCAACAAAAATTCTCCAAATAATTTTGTCCAATGATTTTCCCAAATAATCACAAATAAACAGAGAATAACAACAACAGCAACAACAATAATAATGATTATAATTAAATAAACACTTTCTTAGATGCTAATGGCCTTCGTACCAACTAATTAATTTTTTTCCAAGCTTCTTGTATTTAATTTAATATGGGAGCTATATTTTAGTGTTTTTTAAATTTTCTATGACTGTAGTAACAAATGTACAAATCCGCAGGTCACTTTCTATCTAAGAAGGCCATAAATTTTTAAAAGAATTTTGTCCTCATGCTAGTTCTTGTTGGAGGCCTTTGTGGGAGCATATGCTCTTCCCTGTATCCCGTTCACACTACTCATACCCAAGAGGGAGCATATGCTCTTCCCTATATCCCATTCACACTACTCATACCCTAGTCCATTGATCATGTCAGAGCTAAAAAATGAGATGTTTCCAATAACAGCAAAATATTTAGGCTTTTGAGTTACTAATATTAATACATTATGCAATTCTCTGTCTCATCAGTTTTCTTTTGACTATAATAACATTGTAAACTCTGATGGAAACAGCATGGTGCCAAACAAGGTTGATGATACAAAAATCAATTACATAAAATGAGCAAGAAAGCAAAGTTTCAATTCTGCTATATATACCTTTTTTATATGATTTTGTTATTCAAATGTTTAATAACTCAACAGGATTATTTACAGAATAGTTGAATGATAGATTCTTATACATTTTCTGATTGACAGATAAGTCATGAAGACACGAAAGCAATTAAACTTTGCAAAATATTCTCAACTTCATTCCAATGGCCATATCATAATTTTCGAATCTTAGGTTTATAGGTCTTCCTAGGTAAACATCAGATTATTAGATTAGCCAAAAGTATCTTAAAGATAAATTTTTGTTAAAATTATTAGGTAGCCAATTGTCCAAAAATTAATCGCAAAATACCCTCCAGTAAATAATTTTGTTATCTCACATTGTCCCCTCGTTGTCTAATTGGAACATTTCACCCACAATAGATTTTTTAGTATTTCCCAATATAAATCAACCCAACAACTTATAATCGAATTGAATTCTATTATTCTTGATATATAAGTTATAACCAAAGGACAAATATGTTCCAATGAAATCAATAAGTTAGGCAGAATACATGATTGGGCACGTAAAAAACGAGAGCAAAGATAGAGCCTCATTATAGCCAACGACATCAATTGTATGTTGGCAAATATGCCAACAACTCAACATTTTTCTGTCAAAAGTCTACAAGTCATTGATTTTGATTTCATTATAAGCATATTGTACATTTTGTTATAACGTCTGAATCTCAGGTTACAAAATCAAATTCACATTTCGGGTTGTTGCATAAAGCGTTAACATTTGAAAGTTTTGACAATTTTAAGGAACCAATAGACCCGAATAGACAATGAAAGGGTAAAGTAAGAAAAATCTATTCTTTGAGAAGATGTGCTATAATTAACCCCTTTTTTGGTAAAATTAATATAGAGTATTCTTGAATATTGAAAAATCCCACAATTGATTTCACAAAATTTAAATGGTAAAAATAAATTATGAACCTTTGCAAGGATGCTCCACTTCAATTTAGCTGAAGTCGATCTTCACTCAAAAAAAAAAAAAATTTTTTTTTTTGATAAGTAAAAGAGGGTCTAAATGGAAAAGCAAATGTTAGAGTACTTCAAACCCTATTGTTTGCACCAGACCAGATGCACCTTCACCATGTTTTTCTTAGTGCAAGGAGTCAATTTAGCGAGAGCTAATTGATTAATTTTAAATAAGTGCGAGTTAAATGGAAAAATCACTTACAAAGAATATCACACTATCGGGTCACTGCCTGATCAGAAACTACAATAGTTAATTAATTACTGAATACGTAATTAATTAATAAGTAAGAAAGTGTTCTAGATGTCCACTGTCTTCATTAAAATTACACATCTCAAATGGCTCCAACAATGATTGCACCTTTAGTCGCTTTCCTTTCGACTATTTTTATGTATATATGTTCCTTTCTTCTACGACATATTAAAATTATTTTCTTAATCAACCGACAAGGACATTAATTTATTTCCTTAATCCATCTAATTTGATTGGTCGATGCATTTATATTACAAAATAATGATACTATTTTCTTGTCCTTCTCTAATTACTAGGACTATAACTTTTTCTTTTCTTTTCTTTTCTTTTTCCTCTTTTTTTCCCCTTGAAGAGAAGGGGATACTCTTATGCTTAATAATTCAAAGCGATCGAAGTTTGGAAAAATGATGTGAAGGTGACCTCCCATATATATTCTTAAAACAAATATAATCATTATAACAAAAGTCTCTAAAGCTAATTTGCATGTCAAATCCCTGTAAGCATCAAACATAATAAATAATTAACAGACTTGTTAAATTAGAGAAAAAAAAAAAAACTTAATTTATTCCCACTTGAGGATCCTGAATAAGTGTACATTTGTCATCGTTTGTTGGGGTACTTTCGCCCCCAAACTGCCAATGTTAGTTTCAATTCAAGATTGTATACAGCCCATCAAGAACAACTAATATTTTAGTGAAATTTGGCCAGGTCCAATTTCAGTTTCCACCGCCATTTCTTCTGGGAAACTTCCTATATCTTCTAATATTTGATTTCGCTCTCAATCAGGCTAAAACATAGAGGAAGGCAACAGTCATCAATCCATTACAATATCTATATTTTTTCACTCATCTTCTGACTTTGATCAAGGCTTGGAGTTGGTCATTGTAGACATTGACTTTTGCTTTCAGTTCTATCAGACTTTTTCCACATTGAACTCTCGCTAGCTGATAGGTTTTGTTCATTGAACTATGAACTTGTACATCTATTTATGGTAGATATCAAATTACCAAGACAGCAGATAATCATGGGAAGGAACACTGAAGAGAAAAGAGTTGCATCAGTGGGAAGAAAGGTATGATCAATCTAACTCAAAAGTTAATTTCTACACTGATTTCTGTCATAAGTCAGAACACAAGTATCCTGCTGAGAATCTCTTAGAGGTTGTATGGTAAAAAGCTTGAATGTCTGCTCTTTTGACTTAATATACAGGGAACAAAGGAAGATGATATGAGAAAATCCTTGTTCAATTTTGTTGCTAGATCGCCTGTTGAGGTAGGAAGACCAAGCAGTATGGTTATTAAGGTAAACAAGAGAACGATTTGATTCTTTTTACTTCACTACTTTTATCTAATTTAAGTTTCTGATGCTAGTTTGGCATTTACAGAAAGCGCACACTGTCATTCCAGCTCATATAGTAGCAGAAGCTATATCCACACTCCATGGTCTTGATCTACGATGGTCAGGGCCAATTACACCAACTGAAATGCAATATGTTGAACAATACGTCGTGGCTAAGTATCCCGAGTATTCGAGTGCCCTTGTGGAAGGCAGAGACAAAACAGATTTATATGATCTTTGCATCAAGGAGGAGTTTTCAGAGCCCTCACCTGATGATAAAAGAAAGTCACCTAGAACTAGTGTGGGATCAAGAGAACCATCTGCACCCTCTTTTGGTAGTAATCTTCCTGATATGGACAAAATCCAGTTAGAACCATCGAGATTACTTGATATCTTAACCAAGAAATCATCTTTCTTAGGGAGCTTTATCTCAATTCCAGAAATTCAAGCAAGAAATAAAGTTCTGAACCACTGTGGATTACCTGAAGAAGACTATCTAGTTCTTTTCACCCAGCAATACAAGGATGCCATGATGTTGGTTGGAGAGAGCTATCCTTTTTTCAGGGGAAACTTCTACTTGAGTACTATTGGTGAAGAATCTGACTATGTAAGGGAATTTGCAATATTTAAGGAATCAAAAGTCATTTCAGCACCAGAGACATGGCTGGATTTGAGGATTAAGGGATCACAACTCAGTCAATATTTCAGAAGAAAATGCAAGCACAGCCCAAAAGGACTATTTTCTTATCCAGCTGAGGTCAACGGGATGCGATACTCCAAGCATTGGGTTTCTGAAGCTCACCGGAACTCATGGCATGTTTTGTTTGATGCAACAGCACTAGTTGTGGGGCAAGATCATTTGAATCTGGCACTTCACAGACCTGATTTTGTTCTGTGTGGCCTTGAGAATACTCATGCCCATCCTTCAAAAATCACTTGCCTTCTTGTCAGAAGAAAATCGTTTGACGTGTCAGCAGCTTCAGCCCAAAATTTGAATGATGGTAAATTTTGAGAACAGAAGAAACATAAAGCTGCAAATCGTGTAACATGTTATTTCCAGAAGAGATATCCTGTCTATACTCGTAAAAATTCTTGAGCATCATAATACTAGACAAATACCAAAACTGGTGTTTTATTCATTAACTGTTTTGAAATCTCTTTTGTAGGTGTGAACGAAATAAACAAATATTCAAATTTCAGTGATAGAAAAAGAAACGAACGAAAGATTTTTAAGATTAAGAACACCTTCTGCTCTGATCACGACTCTTGTGTTCCACTACGAAAAAGTTGATTTGCCAAATTTGCCACCTAAATAAATATATGATCTTAAACGTATTCCAAGGTCTACGAATTTCTAATTTGGCTTCTTAGTTTCTATTTTGGGCATTTCATTTGAACATAAAGGTGAGGAATACTTGGTCAAATGGATTACTATTCTTTTTGAATTTTTAACTTATTTGTAATTCTCTTTCATCCCAAGAACAAGACTTGGTGGAGATGGAAGTACTGAATTTAGTACGCAAGAGTACATGTAGGAAGAGATCATAGTTAAGGTATAACCCTGATTTAACTATCAGGATTTTGCAAGATTACCATCTTCACAGATCAAGAATCCATCCTTGAAATATTTGAAAGTAGGAACTCATGTCCTTCCTCTAGGTAAAAGGTCAATCAAGTTTCTTTAAATCTCAAAGATGTTTCTCTAGTATGTTGAGGGCTGAGCCGAAAACTGAAGACCAGCTGCAGTTCACTCTTTAGAAGGTAAAGGACATTTTAGGATGAATACAATTTTGCCAAGATGCATCGCTCAGGAAAATTAATGTTTCTATAATTTAAGATCACGACATCTTATTTCCTGCCTTTGTCTGAAGGCTATCATATCATAACAGGAGCACAACCAACCAGCTACCAGCATGCTGTATATCAGTATTCTCATTAGACAACTATCGGAAGTTTATAACATGTAAAATATACAAAAGCTACAAACCAGCTGAGGACCTGATCATGAGAAGAAAATCAGCACCAGAATAGAACAAAGAAACAGCCGTATTTTGTTGTAAAATAGTAAGTTTTTTGTAACTGAAAACGATTATATCTGTTATGAGATAATTAGATAATGATGGTGGATGTCTATTATTATCTCAAACCTTTAAGAGATAAAACTCTATCGTTATCTCTCAGTTGAATAATAGTTTATCATTATCTCTTAGTTACTGATGAGATCTTATCATTATCTCATAGTTATTTGATGTAACCTAAACTCTCCTGTACTCTCCTATAAATAGGGGTCAACCCCTCTTGTATCAAACACATAGAACTCATTTGAGTACATTAAAGAATCTCTCTCGTCTACTTTCTCTCTGCTTTTATTTATTAGTTTCTTGAATTTATTAGCATAGTGTCCACAATAGATCCAATATTATATTAGTATTAGTTTTATAACACGTTATCAGCACGAGACTCTGCCAGTGTTAGATCAATCACTAGACTCTACTTGGGAATTCTTGTCAAAATTTTGAGGTAATTTCTCTCTTAATTCATTTTCATATTCTTTATGGCTAACCTTGCAAAACAAGAATTCATGCCTCTTGATATTTCTGGCAAAAACTACTTATCATGGATAATGGATATGGAAATCCACCTCGAATCCATGGGTCTTGGCAAGACTATAGCCAAAGACAATGATGCAACAAGCTAAGACCGTGCCAAAGCCATGATTTTTCTCCGTCATCATCTTGATGAATGATTAAAATCTGAATACCTTACAGTCAAGAATCCACTTGAGCTCTGGATTAATTTGACAGAAAGGTTCGACCACCTTAAGTTGGTTGTCCTTCCAAAAGCCAGGTATGATTGGCTCCATCTACGACTACAAGATTTCAAAACTATTGGCGAATATAATTCAGCCATGTTTAAAATCACCTCTCAGTTGAAATTATGTGGTGAAAATATAATTGATGAGGACATGTTGGAAAAGACATTTTCTACCTTTCATGTCTCGAACGTGCTCCTGCAGCAGTAATATCGAGAGAAAGGATTTACAAAATATTTTGAGCTTATTACATGTCTTTTACTGGTTGAACAAAATAATGAATTATTACTCAAAAATCATGAGTCCCGACCAACTGGTACTAGTCCATTCCCTGAAGCGAATGTGATTCAATCTTCAAATTCTAGAAGTGATCGTGGACGTGGTCGTGGAGGAGCCCGTGGACGTGGTGTAGACACCAAATTTTGACACACCATTTATTTTCAAACACCGAGGGGCATGTTTGCATTTTTTAGGACAAATTTTAAATTTTTAATAATCTCAGGGGGGTAAAATAGTAATTTTATCTGTAAATATTTTTCTAACAATTTTTGGAGGTTTTAAATTTATATTTTTACTTTTATATGAATTTATTAATTTCTTATGGTTTTTTCAGATTTAATTGGTATTCTTTATATTTTTACTAGCACGAGGGCAAAATGATAATTTCGCCCCGCGAATACCATGTTAGCTCATTTTTAGTTTCAAATTCTTTTTTTTCTAATTCTTTGAGCATGTTTTTAATTTTCTTGATTTTTCAGAGATGATTACTATTTTTTCAGTGAATTTTCATTGCCAAGGGCAAAATCGTCATTTTACAAATTAAATTCATTTTTCACAAATTTTGAGTCAAAAATGCATTTTTTAGTGTTTTAAGCTTATTTGTAATTTTTGATAATTTTTTGAGAACAATAACTATTTTTCTGTGAATTTTCATTGCCCAAGGACAAAATTGTCATTTTACAAATTAAATTTATTTTTTCACAAATTTTTGAGTCAAAAACGTATTTTTTAGTGTTTTAAGCTTATTTGTAATTTTTGATAATTTTTGAAGTCAATAGCTATTTTTCTGTGAATTTTCGTCATCCAAGGGCAAAATTGTCATTTCACATTCCAAACTTATTTTTCACCAATTTTGAGTCCCAAAATTCATTTTTCGGTTTTTAAGCATGTTTCTAAGTTTTTTTATTTTTTATTTTTTGGAGTGAATTAGTGTTAATAAATTTATTATTTATATTTTTCTTTATTTTTTCATTATTGTGAGAGAAAAATAGATTTTTAAAGATAAAGTTGTATTTTTTTTAATCAAGGGCATTTTGGTTTTTTAGCCATTTCTTGGAAGTTAAGACTTGTGCACTATAAGTACCTCCACTTGGGGATTAAAAAAAAGGGATGAAAAATGGAAAACCCTAAAACACTTCTTCTTTTGTGATTTTTTAGATCAAAACACACACACTTCACACTACAAAAAAAACACACAAGAGCCGTTAGTTTCATTTTCTGGTTACTGTTCCCGATTTCAATCTACTGTTCATCAATATCTATCGTGAAGTTACTGTTCATCTCATCATCAGGTTCATCTTCAACATCAGGTTAATTTCCAACTTCAAAAGGGTAATTCCTTAATTCTTTTCTTTTTATTTTGATCCATTTTCTGTCATTTTGTAAATCTGATTACGTTTTTAATTGTTTGAAATTTTTTGTTGAATTTTGGTTTGAATTTTTTTCAATTTCGTTTCTGTTTTTGTGTTATTGTTTCTAGATTATGTTTCCTCTTTCTTTTTCTCACCATCGTCTCTGCCTCCCTTCTCCACCACCGTGAATCACTTACTCTGAATCCCTCCTCTGCCAACCGTCTTCCACCACCGGTCATTCACAACCACAACTTCAAATCACTACTCCACTGCCACCAAAAAATCATCACCAACACTACCCGAATCCATTCATCATCACCTTCCTCCACTTGCCCAAAACCCAATTTCAGTTACCAAAATACACCCCCCCAACATCACAGTTCTAGAAAATCCCACCACCAGTCTCTCTCCTTAGCCATTCACGAACAACAAAAACAACCAAATCCCACAAATCACCATCTCCTAAGTTAGCGCAAAATTAAACCCAGAAAATTCCCCTCCAGCCACCAAGAACAGAATCATCACCAGACTATCAAAACCTTCCAATCCCATCGCCACCCGTTACCTGCAAAAGAAAACAACTAGACAGCCAATTTGGCCACAATCACATAAGGCCAACGAACCCAATCCTTTGTCAATCAAGAACCTCTACCTTAAGCCCAATTTTCAATCCTTCAACCAGCTAAATTCACTAGCAATCTTCCACCAGTCAAACAAAACTACCACCAAACAATCGAAATCCTCCAAACCACCTTCAAACCTGCAGAAAAAACCCACAATTAGAAGCCACAGAATCAGCAATCATTCTCACCAAATCAAACCACCATTCCACCACAGGCGCCACTGCTCTCCACTCACTGCCTTCACCAACACACACCACCGCAGCCCAAAACCCCAAGGCCATTTCTACTCTCTCAATCGCGCCACTACCAATCAGTTTCCCTCAAAACCCTCTACAACCACTGCCAGGCCCCAACAACCCATCCCTTCCACCATTTTATCTCAATTTCATCGAGGAAACCCTCAATTTGGGAAAATTAAATTCTGTATTCCAAATAAATAGAGAAAGACTTAGAGAGATGTGAGGGCTGGACAGATAAGCAAAGAGAGATGAGAGTGAGACGGAGGGAGGAAGACAAACAAAGAAGAGAACTGAGAGACCAGAGAGATAAAAGACAACAGAGGGAGAAAGATTGAGTTGGAGCTGAGAACGGAAAGGGCTAGAGAGAAGAAGTCATAGAGAAATAGAAGGGAAAAGAGAGAGTGTTTGGGCGAGAGAACAGCAAGATAACAGAAAGAAAAAACTGAGAGAGAGAAGACGTGCGAAAGAGAAGGAGAATCTGAGAGAGAGAGAGAGAGAGAGAGAGATGGACAGGAAGATAACAGAGATTCGGGTAAGGGAGAAAGAAAGAAGAGAGAAGGAAAGAGTTCAGAAGAAAAGAGAAGAGAAGGCGAGACAGGGGAGGAGGAGAATAAGTCTGGTGAGAAGAAGAAAAAAAAAAAAGAATTGTGGGAATTTTTGGAAAGATGAATTTTGAGGGTTAATTATTTTTGTCTTCAGCCTGATTTTGGAGGAAATCTAAGTGTTCTGTTTTCTTTTTATGTGTTTATTTTTTTAGTTTAGCTAATCTTTAAGTAGTTTATATATATATATATATATATATATTGATTCAATTTGGTTGTGATTTAGTAATTAGCTTGGTTAATTTGGATTAATTAGTCTAGTCTTAATTCATTTTGGGCATTTTAAATTTTGTTTTATCACAAATTAATTTATTTAGGTTTAAGTGTCCGTTTTCTTTGGCCTTATTGATGACCCCTTTAAGATTTCATTTTTATGCAATTTAGTCCCTCTCTTTTATATTGGCCCCTAAATTTTTTATTTGTCTCAATTAGATTCATAATTTGTAAATTCACTCCTTACTCGAATTTATTGTTTCACTCACAATTTGTTTTAATTTGCATCTTTACCCCCTAGGCTGGTGTAGATTTCAATTTTTGTCTCAATTAGTTTAAATTTATCATTTCGGCCCCTATTTACTTTACTTTCATTTTCCCCCTCTAACTTGCTATAATTTACATTCTTCTAATGTGTTAGTACTTCGTAAATTACTCTTTATTTTATTAAATAGTTGTCCCTTTAACCCGTGCGTTCGTTTTTAAGCTTTGGTACCGGATCTCCAAAGAGGTATCCCGATTTCTTGTTATTTTTCTTTATGTGCTCCAACGTGCTCTAATGTGATATTTTATGCAATTTTTTATGCGTTTCTTATTTTATGCACTTTTTGTTTATTTATTTTGTGTTATTTAGTTTTAAATTTTATTATTTTGACGAAAAATGTAATATTCTTGTATTTAGCTAGTCAATGTAATAGATAGATTATATTTCTCATATTTTAGCAAAAATTTGTGTAATTAGATAGAAAATGTAATAAATAGGGCATTTTTAATTTTCTCCCTTAAATTGTAAATCAAGCCCCCCTCCCGATGTAATAGTTAGGGTTTATTTGTTTTTGCGTGCTTACGTGTTTATTTCTTTTATCCCTTTTCTTAGGATTTTTTGCATCTAGACATCATGTTTATGTGTTATGTGCTCCTATGTGATCTTATATATTTTTATATATGTTTAATTTGCTTTTAATTCATGCTTTAATGTTTAATTCATGATTTATGGTATTCCGTCACCACACTAGTCCAACGCTAGTTGTAGCTTCATCATTTCCCGCTAAGTCCAATGCTAGTGGGATTTTCCTTAGAATGGGCTAGTCCAACGCTAGACCCTTAGGACATTTTAGTGTTAGGTACATTCGTGTGCATTTCTCATCTCATTTCACACACTCT
The DNA here is from genome assembly GCA_024721245.1 of Mitragyna speciosa. NCBI lineage: Eukaryota > Viridiplantae > Streptophyta > Magnoliopsida > Gentianales > Rubiaceae > Mitragyna > Mitragyna speciosa. The sequence goes on along the minus strand of CM045572.1, from coordinate 20,239,975 downwards.
TAGTTTTCTTTTCCATTTGGCATGATTTTATTATTATTATTATTATTATTATTATTATTATTATTATTATTGTTATTATTATTATTATTTTAACACATTTTTAAAATGCATGACATATAGGTTGCATTTCACTTAGACTTTAGGACATTTGTGTGATTTGACTAGAAATAGTCATCTACTCACGTGGGAAGCGGTGGCGTACATGCCGTTCCCCCCTCCGTGAGTAAGAAATATTCAGTCACGAGATATTAGTCCCTCGTACCCGTCATGTTGCATTCCCACTTTCTTCGGCCACTTATTATCTATATTATTATTTCTTTTCTTTTCTTTCTTGTTGCATTTCATTTTGCATTCACACTCGTGACTCCCTCGAGGTCTCGACTCGGGTTTCGCAATTAATGCGATAATTCCGACCAAACTTCGACGGGACATTCCGACCCTCCCGATATTCACATTTAGACTCAGGATTTGCATTCATTTAGATACATCCAAAACGCGATAGAATTCTAGGGTTAATTTAGGAAAATTTGATTAAACCTCGTAACTAGGCTCGGTTAGGTTGAAAGGGTGCCTTAGGCGCAAGGCCTTTGCCTTCCCTTTCTTCAAATGTGACTCTCGGACCCTTTTCTCTCATATTTTTTGTAGACCGGAGTCGAAAAAGGGTTTTAAATAATTTTTCTAAAATTCTACTTTTTGTCTTGTTTAAATGATTTTTTGGGTGACTTGGTACACCCTAACTCAGTACCAAGTGGCGACTCCATTTTTTAAATAAATAAAACCCTTTTTCAAAATTAGTTGACCAAACCTGTCGTACTTTTAGTCCGGGCCTTGTTTTCTTTTAAAATATCATTTTTCTTGAAATACACTTATTTCACACACGCGCACGATTTTTCTCAAAAACTTGCTTTTTCAAAAGGGTCATTAGACTATACCGTCTTTTCGGGATGCGACAGTCATGACCCCACTAGTACCCTTTTGCTTTACGATTTTCGGACGAGACAGGATTTTGGCGACTCCACTGGAGATCACTAGTGAGTCCGAGCACTATGTTTAATCACCTTTTTCCTTATTTAACCCTTCTATTTTATCGCGTTTAGGATGGTAGGATTGCATTTTTTTTCTTTTCGAGGTTTTTAGGTTTTTTCTTTTGCATCTCACACACCCCTCGTCTCTCCGTTGCTTATGTGATGTATGTTTATTTACTTTTACTTTATCCGACCGCGTTTGCATTTGGGAGAGGGTCAGTCACCCTTAGAAGCCCACGCATGTTAATATTACATTCCCTCCTCTCATAAGGAGCACTCCATACGTGCATTCGATATTTTTACCCTTTTTATCTTTTGGTGGTTGCCACCCACCCATCCCTTTAGGACTATGATCGATCTGCCTAGACATGCAGCCATCGCATTCGTGCATGTAGCGATGTCTAGGGGATCACTCGAGCTACCAACCAAGGGATTTGGGATTGATGACCCCTACTCTTAGGTCTGAAGGCTTGGGAGCCAACAACCTAATCGAGTTTAGATGCATTAGTGAGCCCAACCTCATGCATCCATGTAGAATAATCTAGGGTAGAATCAGCCTTGCCCTATCAGATACACCAGGCACGAGAGGAGGGGATTCACCCCCTTTCCTTTCTTTGTTTTACTGTTCATTATTTGTCTGTTTTGCTAATATGTTATGTGTTATTTGTTGAAACTAACGCGCTCCTTCTTGTTTTTTTTTATTGCATTCACAACCATAGAATAAAGAGCCCTGGCATGGTGCTCTCGTAGGAAGCCAACCCTCTTTTGGCATGTTTAAGTTTTGTTTTCATAATTAATTTCCTCGAGAAAGATGGATCGTAAACAAAATACCCAAGATTCAAATTGTCGTAAATTGTGTAAAAAATTTTCAAAAATCTAATTTTTCAATAAGAGGTGTAATTTTAAATCTTTTTCAAAGTTTATTCATTCTTATTGTACTTATCAATTTCATCCGAACTAATTTATTTTAAGTCAATAAATGCACCCAAGTGGTCAAATTTTTTGGAACAGCTTGTATTTATCCTTTTTCAAAAATTAATGTGTCATTTTTACCATATTCTCCGCCCTCCCGTCCCACATTAGACAAAAATAATTTCATAAATTGACATTTTGACTTGCAGAGTCATGATTCTTTATTTTTTTCAATATTGTGTCTCATAACCTTTTAGAAGTTCAATTTTTTCAATCAAATATTTTTGGAGTCAATAATTTCTTTTGTACAATTTATGATTCGTATTTCTCGAAAAAATTTCGCATCATTGTTAAAAATAAAAATAAAAAATTCCTTAGGACATTTTTTTTCAAGATTGGTATTTTTGCATATTTTAAATGGCTTTAATAATTGGCATCATGCATAAACCTGTAGAGGGAATGCCATTTCGAGAATCCCATGATAGGAAAGCCACCCTTTGGTCTTGGGTACATAACCCTAAAAGACATGCACGTTTACATTTTCAGTATTATCCTGGCGGGTGAGACCCTAGGTAAGGTAGTCTGATAATAACTTTCTTTGTAGTCAGAATGGGTAGCCTGTGCAAAATCAACAAATCAAAGGAGATCTCTCAATTACTCAGAAATTGGAGAAACGCTATGCATCCTTCGGAACAAAATCTAGTGTCACAACACTTGGGACATCTGGCATATCTGATCGATGTAGAGCCTAACGAAGCCATTATTAATGCTCTAGTGCAAGTTTGGGATCCCGAGCATTCAGTGTTTAAGTTTGGTGACTACGAGATGACGATCACACTGGAAGAAATAGCTGGATTTTTGGGCTTTCACTCGATGGTAAGGGTCTGATATTTCCAACTATGAGCGACAAAGAGAACTCAGTAAATTCACAGGGTTGAGAGAATCAGTATTAGCTGGACCGGCGCAAGCAAACTCAATAGAAATCAAACGTTTGTATCATTATTTTGGTTCAAGAGGATGTTTCGCTGCACAACAAAAGGATTTCTTTATCAGCACTGAAGATGCATGGTTTCAAAGACGGATTTGGGTCTATGGTTACGTGTTAGCTGGGTTTTTCTTTTTCCGAGGCCAGATGACAAGGTAAACATAAGGATTGTGAAGATGATGTCTGAGCTTTTTCATGGGGTCGACGGACGTGATCTCACCATAGTTCCAACCATCATTGCAGACTATCTTTGTTGCATGTACCAAATGCAAGATAAAACCCGGTTTCTTTTATGGTCCTAGCATTATACTCCAAGTTTGGGCCATGGAACACCTTTGTCGAAGATCGATGATAAGGTCAGGACTTATTGTAAAGGATGTGAATTGGGTTCAATCTCATAACAAAAGACTCGATCAAGTGAATCAACCTAAAGAGGTCAAGAGATACTTGGAGCTTTTTAGTACATTGAGTGAGGAAAAGATCTGCTGGGTTTTGGATTGGACTGAGTGTCATAAATCGGTATTACAAAGTTTTCGAAAAAAATTTATTCCACTATTAGGTATCAATGGGATCGCGCCTTACATACCTCAAAGAATCCTCCGCCAATTCGGTCGCATCCAGGGAATTCCTCCAGAAGTACAAATTGAAGATTTTCGTGTTATTTTTCAGCACTGGGATCTGTCCTGAGAATATTCTGAGAAAGTCAGAAATCGCAGAGGCATAGGGAAAGTCGTTGCACGGACCAGAATATCTCCTTTGATTCAAAGAACAAAGGCACTCCCAGGACTACTTCGCAATATGACGAGTGGCTTAGGAATCAAAGTCATCCAAAGGAACAAAGCATGGTTGACCCCGTTGAGGAAATTAGTCGGTTGAAAGCTCTGTTGGAAATGAAAGATCGCGAAATAATACAAGTGAAGCAGAATTCTGAGAAGAACAAGGAGGCATATGAATCTGTCAAGCAACTTTATACAGAAGCGAAACAAGAGCTACGAGAGAAGAAAAGGAAATGCTTGAAGCTGAAAGACGACATCAATCACACGATGAACAGGTACTCTTGGGAGCCGGACCACAGCAAAGCTCAGCGCTTGGAAGATCAGTTGAAGAAAGTCTTAGAATGTGTAGATGAGTTGACAGAATGATGTACTCTCTTATATTGAGATGTCAATGAAAATAGTGAGGGTTTTGTCTTTTATGTTCAAGTTGTATGAAAGTTGACTCAAGAAATGAAAAGGCTATTTCTTTTGGAGCTGAAGTTCATCCTGTTCAAATATTGAAAGGGGGGTCTCACCTTAAAGGATTGCATTTCATGCTAGGCCTACCCTTGGCATAATAAGGGCTCTCCCTAGGACATGCATTGAAATTATTCATACACTTACTAACTTCAGTATTTTTCTTTTTTCTTTTTGAACAATGAATTTTGACAGCACCAATAATGAAAGGACGACTGAATCAATTTCCTCTCCAACATGTATTTCAGGTACTCTTAATCATAGTTTCATTCCACCGAAGCCCCATTTACACGCAGGTCCCGTGCCAGATTATTGCATATAAACATGAGTAACCGCTCGAAGTCTCCCGAAGCGCCCACGGGAAATCAGTTATCTGAGATGACAGCACTGAGGGCCCAGATGAACGAAATGCTGTCCAAAATGAACGATATGACTCAGGAGGTGTCTTCTCACAGTCAGATTATTGCACATTTCATTAGCAACATGAACAATGGTGGCTCTACCTCTAATGCACCAGCTTGCTCAGGGAACTCTGTATACCCGACCCAATACAGGAGGGAACACACCAGATGTGAACAACACTGTCCCGATTGCCCAACAGACTCCGCCCCTGGATAATCAGAATACCCAAATAGCCTCCTCCACCTCCAATCATTCAGAACCCACCAATGCCCATTCCAATTCCTCCCAACCCTAGACATACTCAAAATACCCTGGAACAACCTCAATATCCTCAGCAAACCACCCACTTCACTCTCGAACAACCAACCCTTGCCAATCCATACTGCGAGCCAATTTGTGCTGGATTCCGGATTTCAAGGAGGAGCGGATGCAGAGCCTTATGCCAGAGAAGAGAATCCCAATATGATGGAGAAGGCTTTGTTAAGGAGGTTGGATAGATTTGATGACTTTATCAAAGAAAGTCAGGGATTCGACAGATATGGAGGATTGGACTATGAAGACTTTTGTATGTTTCAGATACCCAATTGCCACCAAAGTTCAAAATTTCAGAGTTTTCTAAGTACAATAGGCAATGGGGACCCTGTGAGTTCACCTCAAGATGTTCTGTAACAAGTTGGAAAGCCGACTGAAGATGATAGATTGCCTAATGAGGTTATTTGGTGAAAGTTTGGAAAAGATGCATTGGAGTGGTATTTGAAGTTGGACTTTTCGAAAATTCGAAATTGGACGGACCTCTCTAGAGCTTTTATCAAGCAGTATGAGTTCAACTGTGATCTAGTACCTGATAGATTCTCTTTGGTAGAATTGAAAAAGAAACCTTCAGAAAGCTATGTAGCCTATGGTCAGAGGATGGCGAAGCGTCGCAGCCAAGGTGCAAGTCCACCGATAGATGAGAACGAAATGGTGAAAGTTGTTTATCGATGCCCAAGACCCGCTATACTACCAAGGCGATTGTTGGTCCTATTGGAAAATCTTTTGCTCAGGTCATTGAACAAGCTGAAGGCCATAGAGAGAGGTGTGAAGAAAGGAAAAGTAGTGGATATGGTGGCTGTAAAAATACAAGTTGAGTCTTTGCAAAACATGAACAATGTGAAAAAAGGCCATTAGGAAGAAACCTGAGAAGAAAGAAGGGGAAGCAGCTTTTGTCATAAACCAATGTCCCAATCCTAAACTCAGATTTAACAACCGAGCAAACTACCCGATTCAACACCTACAGTATCCCCAATTAGCACCTCCGTCACCTGTTTACCCTCAATATCCTCAACCCGTTTTCAACACCCAATCTCAACCAGTAAATGCATAGCCATTTTACCCAAACACCCAACTCATGTTCCAAAATCCTCAACCCACACAAAATAACTTTCTCCCACCCATCTAGAACTGCCCGAGGCTTGTATATCCTAACAGTTATGCTCCACCTAACCAGTCTCAAAATACAACAGGTCCAACTAACCCTCTACAAAAGCAGCCTAGGGCTTTCACTCCCCTTGGTCGTTCTTTGGATCAGATATATGACCAATTGAGAGCAACGGGTAAGATTGGTACAATACCACAAAAAACTTTTCTTAACGGACTTCCCCATGACTATGATCATCAAGCCATCTGTGCTTACCATTCCGGAGGTCGGGAACACCCCACAGCTAACTGTTGGGTTTTGAAACACAAGATCCAAGACATGATTGATGATGGAGAAATAGTATTGAGGAGAGGGAAAGGATAGGCACTCAATGTAGACAATAACCCTTTGCCTCAGCATGGGTCTACAGTTGGGATGATTACCTTAGATGAAGAGTTTACTGATCCTTTTGAGATGATAGTTGCAATTGAAGAGATAGTGAGCGTTATTGATAGGGGATGACAGGCGAGCTAGAACGATGTTATCGGGAAAGGAATTCATGAGTCAATATATGGATGAATATTTTTACTGAAAATTGGCATCACCTGTAACCCAACCAAAAGAACCATTATGTCAGAAGAAAGTACTATCAGCCGTCAATTCATCAAGTCAGTCCATTTGTCCTAGATGTTTCACCTTTTGAGTTGGAAGTCTTTGAACCCGAGATCATTGATTTGCCAGAACAGTTGCCAATCGAGGACTTACAACAAGTGCCTTGGAATTATGAATGCTCTGAATACGATGGTGATGTTATAAGCAGTTTTGAGGTCTGGAAGAGTGATGGCTGAATCAGAGATTATGGTTCCAGCTAAGGGGAAGGAGAGCACTCTTACCACCCTAAACCACCCGTTAGTGAGAAGGACGCTGAAGACTTTTTGAAGGATCTTAAAGAGAAGTGAATACAAGGTAGTGGAACAGTTGAGCCGAATGCCGGCGCAGATTTCGATTCTCAACCTCCTATTAACATCTGAGTTGCATCGGGATGCCTCTTTTAAAGATTCTCAATGAGTCTCATGTTCCCAAGGATATTCCCACTGAAAAATTGGCTGGAATAGTAGGAAATATTTTGGCATCCTAACCAGATCACCTTTTCTGAGGATGAGCTGACTGCCCGAAGGGAAGGGGCACAACAAAGCTCTGTACATATCCGTGCGATGCAATGGGAAACATCTGCCTAGGGTTTTGATTGATAATGGGTCTGCTCTGAATATCTGTCCCTGGGGCACTCTGCAGAAGTTGGGATACTTGAAATCACAAGTCCGTCAATCGCCAACTATAGTCAGAGGATTCGATGGATCAAGGAAAGAGACTATGGGAGAGATCGATTTAGTGCTTGAAATGGGTCCAGCCCAATATCAGGTTACCTGTCAAGTCATGGATTTTTCGGAATCTACAATGTGCTACTGGGACGACCATAGATTCACTCTTCAGGATCAATACCATCATCCTTGCACCAGTTAGTAAAATTCATTATGGATGATAAACAGATCACTATCTTTGCTGATGACGACTGCACCATGATGATAAACTGCGGATCTTTCGGAAAAAGCAAAAGACAAGTTGCCATTGGATCAAAGTTTTCGCGCTTCTGACATTGTATCGGATTAATTGGATTCCTGAAGGAAAGCCGCCTGTGGAGCCGATGTTATCTGATGCCAGTATCATGATTGCCAAAGAATTAATCAGGGCTGATTACCAACCAGGTAAAGGCATTGGAAGGATGCTACAAGGAGTGGTAGAACCCATTCAAGTTGATAGAGTAGAAGGATACCTTTGGGCTTGATTTTCACCCAACTAGTAAGGATGTGAAAGAAATGAAAGAGAAGAAGAGAGCTGAGAAGGAAGGACGGCACGTCCCACTCTATATCCCCCACTTTATCATAACTTTCATGAGGTCATCTGGTGTCACTATCTCTGAAATCTGTAATGAGGATGATGATGTCGAAGAAGGAATGAGCCGCCTGTTCATCGGAATGACTGACATTGAGGAAGCATCTGACACTGCCAGTTTCAATGAAATCAAGGAAGGGGTGTTGAACAACTGGGTTGTCGATTATCTCCCTATGCGAAGGGAGTTTCGATAAATTTGAGATTACTTCTGCCTAATATTTATTTCTAGACAGAGCCCTAGAGTGAACTTTTCTTTTATGTTGACAGAGTCAGGCTCATATCATGTTTTACACTTTACTTTTCAATGAAAATGGTTTTAAACCTTTCTTTAAAGTTGAATTGTGTCTTTATATTTCTCTTGAAGGATGGTGCCACACTTCTGTGGTTGTACATATTCTATTTTTTTAAATTAATGCATTCTGAGTTTTAATGAGATGAAGATTATGTTTTTTGTCTATTCATTTATGTATTCTTTACTTCTATTTTTTCAGATGGACGAAAATAACTGCTTATGATCCTTTGGATGTCACTTTACTTGAAACCAGATGATTGCTAATTTCGATATCTCTCTGAATTCTGAAATAGTGCAAGCCGCTGAATGAGAATGAGAGTGATATCGAAGAAGATTATGATTCCGTACTTAAAAATCTTGAACAATACGAAGAAAAACTCAAGCCAAACCTGGAAGAAACAGAAACTATTAATATTGGCACTGAGGCAGAGTTGAAAGAAGTTAAAATCAGTGTGCATTTAAACAAGAAGCAGAGAAATGAAATGATTGAATTCCTCACACAGTTTCAAGATGTGTTCGCATGGTCATATGATGATATGTCTGGAGTTTCTACTTGATATAGTAGTTCATCGATTGCCCACTGACCCAAACTTTTCATCTAGTAAAACAAAAATCTCGTAAATTCAAACCCGAAATGAGCCTTAAGATTAAAGAGCAGATAGTCAAGCAATTCAATGCCAATATCATTGTTGTGTCCCACTATCCTCGTTTGGCTATCGAATATAGGTTCCGGTTCTCAAAAAGTCGGGAGAAGTGCGAGTTTGTGTGGATTATCGGGATTTAAACAAAGCTAGTCCAAAGGATGATTTTTCTTTACCCAATATTCACATTTTGTTGGACAACACAGCAGGACATGAAATGGATTCGTTCATTGATTGTTTCGCTGGGTACCATCAGCTCTTGGTAGCAGAAGAAGATAGGGAGAAAACATCATTCATCACTCCATGGGGTACATTCTGTTATAGAGTCATGCCTTTTGGACTAAAGAATGTTGGGGCCACTTATCAAAGGACTATGACTACATTGTTTCACGACATGATCCACAAGGAGATAGAAGTTTATGTGGATGACATCATAGTCAAGTCTAAGAAGTCTGAAGACCATTTGGTAGATTTGAGAAAACTGTTTGAAAGGTTGAGGAAATATAGTTTGAGATTGAATCCTGCAAAATGTGCTTTCGGATCTCCTGTTGGAAAGTTATTGGGATTTATTGTTAACAAGAAGGGTATCGAGATAAATCCCACAAAAATAAAAGCTATACGGGAAATATCAATTCCGAAGACACAGAAGGACGTGAAAAGCTTTTTGGGAAAGATAAATTTCATCGGCAGATTTATCACTCAGTTAACCCTCACTTGTGAGCCACTATTTAAGTTGTTAAGGAAGAATGCTCCAATGGATTGGAACGAGGATTGTCAGCAGGCTTTTGATAAGATTAAAGATTATCTGTTGAATCCTTGTGTCTTAGTGCCGCTAAAACTAGGTCGACCACTCATCATGTATATCTCAGTTTTGGACGGAGCGATGGATTATGTCTTGGGTCAGTATGATGATTTAGGGAAGAAAGAGCAAGCAATCTATTACTTGAGTAAGAAGTTCAAGACTTATGAGGCGAACTATTTGTTCCTGGAAAGGTTGTATTGTGCATTAGCTTGGGCTGCTCAGAAACTCAGACATTATCTTCTTGATCACACCACCTACCTTATATTTCGATCAGATCCTTTTGAGGTACTTACTTGAGAAATCGATGCCCACTGGACGCATGGCTAAATGGCAGATGATTCTCAGTCAGTTTGACATTGTATTCACAACTCAGAAGGCAGTCAAGGGTCAAGCTATTGCAGATCATTTGGCAGGAAATCCCTGGAAGACGATTATACTCCCTTGCACACTTATTTTCCAGATGAAGAGATATTGTTTGTGGGAGTAGTAGATCATGCAAATGAGGAATCTTCAGGATGGAGGTTATTTTTTGACGGTGCCTCAAATTCGTGCGGAAGCAGGAATAGGTGCAGTTCTGATATCACCTCATGGAAAACATTATCCTGCTACAGCTAAGTTGAAATTTGATTGCACTAATAACATGGCCGAAGTATGAAGGCTTGCATTTTGGGTTTGAAAATGGCATTGGATATGGATATTAGAGAGTTAGCAGTGTTCAGTGATTCTGACTTGTTAGTTCATCAAACATTGAGAAAATGGATAACTCGGGATTCTAAAATCATTCCGTATCATTGTTGCTTACTCACTCTTGCCTAGGACAATTCAAAACTTGGAATTCACTCACATTCGCGTACTCGAAATATATTTGCAGATACTTTAGCAACTTTGTCTTCCATGATCAGTCATCCTGATAATATGGTGATCGATCCCATCTCCATTAAGATTCAAGAAGAACCAACTCACTGTCTGCGTATTGAGCGGGAACCCGATGGTCTCCCATGGTTTCATAATCTGAAAGAGTATTTAAAGAATGGATTCTATCCCTCAGGCATCAGTACAAGAGCTAAGAATTTTCTACGAAGGATGTCTATGAGATTTTTCTTGAATGGAGAAGTATTGTATAAAAGGTAAAGTGATCTGTGCCTTTTGAGATGTGTAGATGAAAAGGAAGCTAAATATTTGATGAGGGAAGTACATAGCGGTGTGTGTGGGCCACATATGAATGGATACTTGCTGGCCAAAAAGATAATGAGAACTGGACATTTTTGGCTCATCATGGAGCATGATTGTGTTGAGTTCGTCAGAAAGTGCATTAAATGTCAAATGCATGGTGATGTGATACGTGCTCCTCTTTCGGAACTCCACAGTATGACTACTCCTTGGCCATGCTCAATGTGGGGAATGAATGTCATTGGAGTAATTGATCCTCTCGCTTCAAATGGGCACAAATTCGTCCTTGTAGCAATTGAGTATTTCACCAAATGGGTAGAAATAGAATCTTACAAGCAAGTGACCAAGAAAGTGGTAGCAGATTTTCTCAAAAACCATATCATTTGTCATTTTGGTGTACCCGAAACTTTGATTACCGACAATGCAAGGAATCTCAATAATGACATGGTAGATGGATTGTGTGGTCTATTCCAGATCAAGTACAGAAACTCTACTATCGATAGACCTAAGGCTAATGGTGCCGTTGAAGTCGCCAATAAGAATTTGAAGAAAATCATTCGAAAGATGATTGATACTTATCGAGATTGGCACTAGAAGTTACCCTTTGCACTTTTGGCTTACAGGACAGCAATCAGAACTTCAATTGGGACAACTCCTTATTCTCTTATGTATGGAATGGAGGCAGTTTTACCTGCAGAGATAGAAATTCCTTCTTTACGCATTCTAATGGAAGCCCAATTGGAAGAGGCCGAGTGGTTAAGGGAACGCCATGAACAGTTGGCACTCATTGATGAGAAGAGGTTGAATGCTGTTTGTCATGGACAATGTTACCAACGACGAATGGCTCGAGCTTACAATAAGAAAGTCAGACCGCGTCTGTTTGAGGTGGGAGATAAAGTCTTGAAGCAAATCCTTCCAAATCAAGAAGAAGCTAAGGGCAAATTTGCTCCAAATTGGCAAGGTCCATTCATCGTGAAAAAAGTACTATCAGGAGGAGGCCTTGTTCTGACAGAAATGGATGGTCAAGTGTTTCCTCAGATCATCAATTCAGACATGGTAAAAAGGTTTTACATTTGATTAGTAAGTTTTCTTTTAAAATTGTTGCAAAAGAGGACGGATAAAAGGCGGGCCATTCTTTCTTTTCCCTTAAACATTTTTCCTTAGTTTTTCCCATTTGAGTCTTCAGAATCTATGAATTTCGTTTCATAACCCACTTGATGGTCGCACCTCATATTGGGGCAATTTTTATCTATTGGCTGTTGCGTAAAAAAAAAAAATGAGAAAGAAAAATGAATGAAAAAATGAAAATGAAAAATGATACAAAAGAAAACCCCATGGAAAGTAACAAACTGTGGCAAAAAAAAAAAAGAGTAAAACCCAAAAGGGCAAAGAATAAAGTTAGGATAAGTATTTTTGAAAATGCGACCTCAAGATAATCAATCTTTTCATGAATTCTGCTTTCCGATCTTAACCTTTCAAGCGCCTTACCTGACCCCGTTACAAAAATCGAGAATGTTACCGACCTCCGTCTTTATTTTGTGATAATTTTGAAATGAAAATTTGCAGATCAATAAGGCATATGATTTTAATATATCTATCCCTGATCCATCAAGGGAGGATTGTCTTACTGATGCCAAACATTTTTATACTAGTCTGACTTTATGAAATGAGAAATGATCGGCCAGGATTTGAATGTTGATTGTTCTCTTTTCTCTCTACAAAAGCGAAAACCCGAAAGGGCGTAAAAAAAAAAAAAAAAGGGGGACGGGAGAAATCTCGGTGAAAACCTGAAAAGGCGCTGAGGTCGGGAAATTACAATTCGAAGGCTCACAAGTGAGGAAGTAAAATACACCTGTGGTAGATGTGGACTTCTTTGCAAAAGCTGGTGACCTTGGTTACTTGAGAATTTTCTTCTGTATTGATCATCTTGGAGCAATCTCAGAATTCAAATGGAATGACATCCAGAGGATCAAAATGGCAGATTTCTTCGAAGCAGTCGCTGGAAACTAATTTTTCATTCAAACATAATTAGTTTGTTATTAAAAGTTTATATATACATATACAAAAACGTTTAGTGTACATAATTTCTTTTGTCATTGCATTTGTCAAAAAAAATTTTTTTTTCTAATATATTCATTTTTCATCTTTGTCGAAAACGTGGCATTTTTTTTTGTGGTTTAGTGTGCAATATAAGCAAAAGTGATCCTAATTTATCGAGATCATGAGAGGCATATGGGAGAGCACACAGGGCATTTATCGCAAATCATGGATCAGAGAATTTAGGAATCAGAAAATGTCATGAAGCAAGGGCCGGAGATCAATTCAGGATCCTGGATTGTGATACTCATGTTTATATGCAATAGTGGATCGGGGAACTGTCAAGTGGTGGCATAACTTTTGCAATTATCGTTATCTTTTTCTCTTTTACAGATATGGTCACACCATCTTCAATTGAGATCTTTGACAAGAATAACAACTGAGGCAATTTTGCTAAGTCACTAATAGTTTGATCAAAGGCACCAAAAAAAAAAAAGAGAGAAATAAAAATTTTTGGGTTAGTCATGATAATTCGTGTTTACAGCAAATTTTGAAAAGAATATTCTATATTGAGGTGAGTAGTCGGAAGGTTTAAATCAAATAAGATTTCAATGTTTTCATTTCGCACCTAAACGTTGAAAAGAGTGATTTCAAAGGGTTTTGACGCCCAACACTGGGGCAAAATTTTTTGAAAAAATTTTGACAAGTTGTGCTGATTTGGATGCAACATTTGATGATGACTTTTAAGTTTTTTTTTTTGATGTCTTAATTTTGTCATGCATCCGTCCAGCAGCCTGATCGGCATCTGTTTATTTACGTTTCTAAGTCTGGCAGTCCATACCTTGCATTTATGATTTCCTGGCAATCCAGGATCATTCATTTACTTTTTCAAGTTTGGTAGCCCAAACTTTGCATTCATCAACCTTGGTAGCCCAAGGTCATGCATCCGTCCAGCAGCCTGGTCGGCATCTTTTATTTATGTTTCCTAAGTCTGGCAGCCTAGACCTTACATTTATGATTCCTGACAGCCCAAGATCATTTATTTACTTTTTCAAGTTTGGCAACCCAAACTTTGCATTCATCAACCTTGGCAACCCAAGGTCATGCATCCGTCCAGAAGCCTGGTCGGCATCTTTTATTTATGTTTCCAAGTCCGGAAGCCCAGACCTTGCATTAATGATTCCTGGCAGCCCAGGATCATTCATTTACTTTTTCAAGTTTGGTAGCCCAAACTTTGCATTCATCAACCTTGGTAGCCCAAGGTCATGCATCCGTCCAGCAGCCTGGTCGGCATCTTTTATTTATGTTTCCAAGTCTGGCAGCCCAGACCTTACATTTATGATTCCTGGCAGCCTAAGATCATTTATTTACTTTTTCAAGTTTGGCAACCCAAACTTTGCATTCATCAACCTTGGCAGCCCAAGGTCATGCATCCGTCCAGAAGCCTGGTCGGCATCTTTTATTTATGTTTCCAAGTCCGGAAGCCCAGACCTTGCATTAATGATTCCTGGCAGCCCAGGATCATTCATTTACTTTTTCAAGTTTGGCAGCCCAAACTTTGCATTCATCAACTTTAGCAGCCCAAGGTCATGCATCCGTCCAGCAGCCTGGTCGGCATCTATCTATTTACTTTTCCAAGTTAGCAGCCCAACTTTGCATTCATCAACCTTGGCAGCCCAAGGTCATGCATCCATCCAGCAGCCTGGTCGGCATCTTTTATTTATATTTCCATGTCTGGCAGCCCAGACATTGCATTTTATGATTCCTGGCAGCCCAAGACCATTCATTCACTTTTCCAAGTTGGCAGCCCAACTTTGCATTCATCAATTTTGGCAGCCAAAGGTCATGCATCCGTCCAGCAACCTGGTCGGCATCTTTTATTTATGTTTCCAAGTCTGGCAGCCCAGACCTTGCATTTATGATTCCTGGCAGCCTAGGATCATTTATTTACTTTTTCAAGTTTGGCAACCCAAACTTTGCATTCATCAACCTTGGTAGCCCAAGGTCATGCATCCGTCTAGCAGCTTGGTCGGCATCTTTTATTTATGTTTATGATAAGTGCAAAAGTACATTAGTTTTTAGTAGGTTTTTAGGGTAGGTTTTTAGGATTTTTCTATGAGTTTTCCTCTAATTCTTAGCTATATCTTCTCATTTATGATTTGAATGCCAAATTGTGTAAAGGTGTGATTTACATGTGATTTGTGTCATTTCCGTAGGATTTGCACATTGCATCACCAATTTAGATCAATTTGGATGGCAATTGGATGATATTTTGAGGTGATTTGAAGTTGGTGATGAGTTTAAAGTCAAGAAACCCTCAAAGTGATGCAAAGAAGCAATAGGCGAAGAAGAATTGGAAAAGAAACGGTTTGGCAGCCTGGACATATTTCAGTGATTTCGCAATAACTTGAGTTAGAGATAGTGGATGAAGGTGATTCATAAAGAATTTTGAAGCTAAGACAATTATCTACAATTCATATGAAGACATCAAAGTCCAGTTCTTAAGTTTCAAAGGTCAAAATTCCCAGTTATTGAAGCATATTTGTACTGCATTACTGTTCCGACCAGTTCTTAGTATTGCAGCTATATCTCAGCGTACAGAGTTTCAAATGATGTGATTCTTGTTGATTTGGAAAGCTTATTCAAAGGGATAAAACTTTTATGTTTTGAGAAAAAGCAAGTTCGGCCGTTTTCGAGATGCAAATTTGCATGGAAGAGAAGTGAAACATTCTGACCAAGGCCGCGGGTAAGGCCGTGCCACGGCCTTGGGTGCGGCCTTGGTCAGAAAGGGAGGACACAAGGCTACGGGTAAGGTCGTGCCACGGCCTTAGCCACGGCCTAGTGATGGAATGTTACGTTTTTAAGCACTTTTGGGCGAATCTTTTGAGGGGAGAACTCTACCTCTTTGGGGAAGGAAATAGGTGGTTTCTTTGGGGTTCTAAGGTACAAGAAACACACTTTTACACACATCTAGAGAGATGTAGAGAGAAGAAAGTAAGAGTGGAGGGGCAACTCAAGGGCTTCCATGGTACAAAGCAAGAAGGATTCATCAAGATGCAAGGGAGGAATCAAGAGAATTACATGAGAATGAGTTTTTCCATTCTTTTCTTGTATTTTGTTGGATTTATTCTTGTACATAAGATTGAGTTGTGAATAATTTGGATGGGATGAACCCTACATTTCTATGACTATGATTTGAATATTTAGTTAATGAATTCTCAATTTTTGTCTTAGATTTATTCTTGAGTTTATTGGTTATTGAATTGGGATTTGCATGCATCCTTAGATTCAATATTGATTTCATATAGTTAGGATTGAGAAATCACCTATTTGATTAGATCATCTCTTGAATAAAGAGGCTTTCATGGGTTGCTAGAGATAGAATCACATAAGTCTCTCCGGTTAGATTCAAACCTAACCAAAACCATAGAATCCATAGAAACTTAATGCTTCTCTTTGGGGTTTTGATTGAGAAGAGATTCCAATCAATCAACCAAGGGGATAGAGGTTAATACTTGAGAAAGATTAAACCTAATTAAGGGATTCTAGGGTCTAAGTGATTGGGCTTATTCATTAATCAAGGTATAGTCTTAGCATACTTGGTTTAGGGTATTCTTCATCTAGATTCGCCTCTACTTTTGTCCATTCTCTCTACTGAATTCTAGATTGTGCTTTAATTAGGTAATTAGTTTAGTTAATTTGTATTTCTAATAAATTCGTCATTCGCTTTGTGAGGTTAGATGATAAAAAGAAGGTTAGTACTAGTACTCACATAGTCCTTGTGGGATCGACACTAGGTACTCCTATACACTATACTACTGGAAACGATAGGTGCACTTGCCTAAGTATCCGTAGCGTAGCAAATAGAATTATCAAGTTTTTGGCGCCGTTGCCGGGGACTAGGATATTAGGAAAGCTATATTTTTATTACTCTAACCATTTTGTTTCTTTTTATGCTTATTCTAGTTATTTTGTTTAATTTTTGTTACTCAATTTTTATTTGATTTTTCTTTGTAGTCGGCATTTTTTGGGATCTCGTTTTGCGACTTTACTTAAGATGGCTGAGTACTATTACAATTGGGCCAATGAACAAGGTAACAATGTGGAGTCTATAGGTATGGATAAACTAAGTGCTCTTGAGAGGCTAATAGATGATATTGTTCATAAAAACAATGAATAAGTTGGAAGTAGTTTTTCTTTTTCCCAAACTAGTGTTGTTATTTGTACTTGTTGTGGAGGAAACCATAGCTCTTATGAGTGTTTTTATAGTAGACAAGTATCTTGTGATAACACTAACAACTATCTACCTTCTTATGACCCCTACCCCAATGCCTATAACTCAGGGTGGTGGGATCATTCATCTTTTGGATGGGAGGAACAAGGGAACCCACAAAACCATGCTTGGGAATTAGCCCATGATAGAGTAGAAGAGTATATGTTTGAATCGTATCCTTCCCCTATAGAGTCTAACCCTGAGTTAGAATTGGCAGTTATGAATTTTATGAAAGCATCGAATGATAGGATGGATAAAATAGAGTCTGAAATTGAGAAAACGGGAGAAAAACTTGTTGCTATCACCAAAGCTATTGAGAGTCTTGTAGGACAAATCACTGAAACTATGAATACTAGGCATCCATATGAGATACTGAGTGACATTGAATTTAATCCTAGTGGACAAGTAGAAGTGATTCATGATGATTATGGTGATCAATTGAGTGCACCTCCGATAGTGATTAAAAGGGAAGAACATGAGTGTGTTGAAGTAGTAAAAGAGAGTGAGGTAGAGGTTGTAAGTGAGGCTGAGATACTTAGTGAAACATTTGAAATAGGAACATCTTCACTTTCAATTGCTCTTTCCATTCCACAGGAGGCACCTCATGTGTATAATTTTAAGCCTTTATACATAAATCTTCTTTGTGGTACTGACATTTTGCAGGTTCCTTCTTACTATGGAGTTCATGATAATAACATTGCATGTAAGAGGAGACTAGAGGAATTTGATGGCAAGGCCACAATGAAAGAATGCCATTCTATCATGGTGGTGCCACTGCCACAGCTAGAAAGTGATGAGTTGCAGAGGGCTGAATATGATAGACATCCGATAGATTGAGATCCAACGGCCCAAAAGGAGGAAGGAGTGGGCCGAAGAGGTTTTTCATCAAGGGGTACATGATACCACTTGATGGCGTCGAGCTAACGACGTTAAACAAGCGCTTGTTGGGAGGCAACCCAACTTTTTACTTTAGTATTTTAGTACTTTTAGTTGTTTTCAAGTTTAGTAGGATTATTTTAATTAGTTTGTTTGATGTTTGTTTTGCAGACCTCAAGGAAGAAGGGTGAAGCTCACAACCGATAGCATCGAAATACTGAAGCAAGAGGGAGTTTTCATTTGATTTTGTGTATTCCATTGCTTATCTTGTGTGATTTTCATGTTAAAATTTCCCTTTTGCTTAGTTTTGAAGTGCTTAGGATTGTTTGGGAGTTGATTTTTTGTATTTGAAGCATCATTCTTCCTCCCAACCCTTACATCCCCACCTCTTATTTGTATGCTTTATTGATTATTCCTTTATTAGTGGTAATTCATGTTTTAGTAGTTGTCATAGTAGACATTCATGACACCTAATTTATATTTGTTAAGTTGCTATTTGAGGAAGAATTACTATTATTAAGTGAATTGCATTATGTTTGAACATCGTTGTTCATGTGCTTGGTAATTAGCAATATGCTTGTATGGTTTCAATAGCAACTTGCGTGTGTATTTAGTGGTCTTTTTGACTATGCTACTACATGGTTTATGGGATTACAACTAATTAAGTGTGGGGGTGTACTTTGAGCTTTACATGGGTGTTGTGAGCTTCTTACTGTACTTTCATTGGTTAAGGAAATGACTTCCATTGCACCTTGGTTTGATATTTCATTTTCTTTGAGTGTAGGTACAATGGAAAAAGTACGAAGTAAATCATCCAATGGTGCTAAGACAAGAGTGGAGACGATGCATAGGCACCGATGGTTTTTAAATGCTTTATGTCATTCTCCTTTCTTTTTCTTTATTTAGTTCTTTCTGGGTCTGTGGGTATTATTTTTATTTTCAGGATTTTTATTACATTTTGGCATGCATCTAATGAGCTAAATAGTGTAGTTATCTTTCTTTTGATGAGCTGCAGTGATTTCTACATTTTGGATCTCTTTCTTGTAGCTGAATCGTAATTAGAGTGGCCACTACTACGACAGAGGGGAGTATTAGTTCTAACTTTTCTTTTCCTTCTTTTCCTTGCTTTTTCACACATTGGGGACAATGTGTGATTTAAGTGTGGGGGGGAGTTTAATTTTGTCGTGGTGTGTGTGCTACTTGTTGGTCAATTTGTTGGAAATTGATTGTTTGATGTGGTTGTTGATTTTCTATCAATTTTTTTTCTTTTTTCCAGAAATTTTCCAACTTAGGTGCTTTAATGTTTTTATTTTGAGTTCTATGAAAGTAATTATCTATTTAACTCGTTAGTTGTCAATTTTCCCTTCCCAAGTAGAGTAATTATGTGCATTTTTGAGAAGCTTCTTCTTAATTGACTAGGGAGATGTGATTGTGTGATTTTGAAGTTTATTTTGAAGAAAGTATATTAGATAAAGTAGATTGAATTATGCTGAATTTTTTTTGAGTTTAGTGAAGTTTCTCCGCTTCATTTGTTTTTCGTCATGAGTTAAGTAGTGAATTAGCTTTTTGGTATGACTTATGCCTATGATTGGTAATGTGTTAGGGAAAAGGGACTAAATGAGCTTATTTGAAAAAAAAATTTGAAAAAAATTTTATTGAAAAGAAGAAAAGAGTAATTAAGCTTAGGTTCTACTCCGCTAGTTTTAGTACTGAGTAACCGGGGGTCTTCATCTGGTCAATGTCGACTTTCGCGTAAAAAGGTGCTAGAATTATGAGTATGCATAGCAGCTTAGACAGATGAAGTGCTGAGTAACCGGGGATCTTCATCTGACCAATGTCGATCTTCGCGTAAAAAGGCAACTTCATGTTCTAAGTAAAGGCTAAGCTTAAGAAGAAAAAGTCCCTAGTTGTGAAAAATGAATGGATCATGGGTGTATAGTTGTACTTGTTAGCTTACGATCTGCTTACTTATGAGTTTCGAATGCAGTAGAGAAATGGAACCGAACTTGTTTAATTGACGTATAATTCTTTCTCCTTTGCTTGATATGATGAGTATTTAAAATAAGATGGATGATTGCATAATTGTGTTTCATGGTTGTTAAGAAGTTGTTCTTGGAGATGTATGTTTTGCTTTTACTTTGGTTATGTCATTGTTTTGAGTTTTGTATGGTTCATTGCTTGAGGACAAGCAATGGCTTAAGTGTGGGGGAATTGATAAGTGCTAAAGTACATTAGTTTTTAGTAGATTTTTAGGGTAGGTTTTTAGGGTTTTTCTATGAGTTTTCCTCTATTTCTTAGCTATTTCTTCTCATTTGTGATTTGAATGCCAAATTGTGTAAAGGTGTGATTTACATGTGATTTGTGTCATTTTCGTAGGATTTGCACATTGCATCACCAATTTGGATCAATTTGGATGGCAATTGGATGATATTTTGAGGTGATTTGAAGTTGGTGATGAGTTAAAGTCAAGAAACCCTCAAAGTGATGCAAAGAAGCAATAGGCGAAGAAGAATTGGAAAAGAAACGGTTTGGCAGCCTGGACATATTTCAGTGATTTCAGCAATAACTTGAGCTAGAGATATTGGATTAAGGTGATTCATGAAGCATTTTGAAGCTAAGACAATGATCTACAATTCATATGCAGACATCAAAGTCCAGTTCTTAAGTTTCGAAGGTCAAAATTCCAAGTTATTGAAGCATATTTGTACTGCAGTACTGTTCCGACCAGTTCTTAGTATTTCAGCTATATCTCAGCGTACAGAGCTTCAAATGATGTGATTCTTGTTGATTTGGAAAGCTTATTCAAAGGGCTAAAACTTTTATGTTTTGAGGAAAAGCTAGTTCGGCCGTTTTCAAGGTGAAATTTTGCATGGAAGAGAAGTGAAACATTCTGACCAAGGCCGCGGGTAAGGCCTTGCCACGGCCTTGGGTGCGGCCTTGGTCAGAAAGGGAGGACACAAGGCCGCGGGTAAGGCCGTGCCACGGCCTAGTGACGGAATGTTGCAGTTTTTAAGCACTTTTGGGCGAATCTTTTGAGGGGAGAACCCTACCTCCTTGGGGAAGGAAATAGGTGGTTTCTTTGGGGTTCTAAGGTACAAGAAACACACTTTTACACACATCTAGAGGGATGTAGAGAGAAGAAAGCAAGAGTGGAGGGGCAACTCAAGGGCTTCCATGGTACAAAGCAAGAAGGATTCATCAAGATGCAAGGGAGGAATCAAGAGAATTACATGAGAATGAGTTTTTCCATTCTTTTCTTGTATTTTGTTGGATTTATTCTTGTACATAAGATTGAGTTGTGAATAATTTGGATGGGATGAACCCTACCTTTCTATGACTATGATTTGAATCTTTAGTTAATGAATTCTCAATTTTTGTCTTAGATTTATTCTTGAGTTTATTGGTTATTGAATTGGGATTTGCATGCATCCTTAGATTCAATATTGATTTCATATAGTTGGATTGAGAAATCACCTATTTGATTAGATCATCTCTTGAATAAAGAGGCTTTCATGGGTTGCTAGAGATAGAATCACGTAAGTCTCTCCGGTTAGATTCAAACCTAACCAAAACCATAGAATCTATAGAAACTTAATGCTTCTCTTTGGGGTTTTGATTGAGAAGAGATTCCAATCAATCAACCAAGGGGATAGAGGTTAATACTTGAGAAAGATTAAACCTAATTAAGGGATTCTAGGGTCTAAGTGATTGGGCTATTCATTAATCAAGGTATAGTCTCAGCATACTTGGTTTAGGGTATTCTTAATCTAGATTCGCCTCTACTTTTGTCCATTCTCTCTATTGAATTCTAGATTGTGCTTTAATTAGGTAATTAGTTTAGTTAATTTGTATTTCCAATAAATTCGTCATTCGCTTTGTGAGCTTAGATAATAAAAAGAAGGTTAGTACTAGTACTCACATAGTCCCTGTGGGATCTGTAAGGTAATTGCATAGGTAACGCAGCGGAAAAATAAAAATTTATTACCTTAACCATGGATCTCTTTGACATATCTATATGATTAACAAGGGTGTTTAGCACAAATACCTCAAGCATAGAAGGTTTCTATGCTTCAAAGGGCAAGATCCTATTCGATGAAGGTGTTGATCTACCATGAAAAGCCCTCCAAGTGTCGAGCCTCCAACGGTATCCACACGAACATGATCTTTAGGAACCTTTGGGCTTGCTTGCCTTGCCTTTTGAGTGCTAGCTCCCTTGAATGATACATGAAGAACACAAGAAGAAGAAAGAAGTTGAAACCCTAACAATTAGGGATGGAGGTGTGGCGTTTTTCTTGGAGAGAAAAACGCCACCAAGCTCTCAATTTTTCTCTCTCTAAATTTTGTGTTATATTTCATCAATCATCCAAGAGTCAAGGCATGGACTTATTTATAGATGTAGTATCCTAGTCTTTAAGGAAACAAGAGCAATTGGAAACCAAGAAGGTTTAGGAAGCTTATCTTAAGCTAATCCTATTCTTTTAGGAAACCAATTCCAAAAGGAAACCAAATAGCTTCTTAATTCCTTTTAGGAAACTAATTTCCTGCAAGACTTAGAATATTTATAAATAAGTCCTTTAAGTTAATTTATCTCATAAATTAACCCCATAAGTATCTCATACTTATCTTAATTACATTTTAACCCAAAGATTTTGTTCTTTATGTGTGTGACCCATTAGGTTCCATTCACGTTGGCAATAAGTATAAATTATAACTCATTAATTGAGCTAGATAAATTAAACACTTTTAATTTATCATTAATTCACTAATTAATCAATTCATACTTATAGATCATGAGTGGCATCTAGCAATGCATCATGACCACCCAAGTGAATAGGAAAGTCATATGGTAGACCATACCCTTCAATGACAATGTTACCGTGTAATTAATATCCTTTCACCACACTATATCCCAATTAGTCTAAAAGTATAGTGCATACTTTTAAATGACTAATTTATATTTTCTTGTTCCAGAAATATAACTCTCCATGATGTATAACCTTGAAACTACTTCCAAGTTATACTATCACTTCTGCAGAAGATTTATGAGTTAATATTTCCAACAAGTGGCCATTAAGGGATATACTCTCCTATTAAGGAGTGGTGAATCCTATATTGATTACTCACTATCTTTCCATGCTTCAAACTATACCCAATCTCTAACCTATGAGCTACCCTTTTACGGGCACCGAGGAATAGAGTCAAAGTATAGCAATCCACACTCAAGATACTATGGTAATCTCAAGTCAAAGGATCACTTACACCATTGCCATTAAGAGTTCAACTATTGGCACTATAGTTGAAACTCTTGGCGGATCAATCCAATGAACTTGTTCTCAAACAAGCATCCACATACTAGCTTAAGTGTCACGCACACCATAGTCAATGAGATCAACTACTACTTACCATAAGTAGAGGCAAAGTATGTGCTAGTCTATCCGTATTAATGATGTCCAATCTCATTAATACTATGACTAGGGATATTTAAGAATATGACTTTATGTATTAGAGTCTCATAATTGTAACCCTTACAATCTCTAATACACAGT
Organism: Mitragyna speciosa; assembly: GCA_024721245.1. Classification (NCBI taxonomy): domain Eukaryota; kingdom Viridiplantae; phylum Streptophyta; class Magnoliopsida; order Gentianales; family Rubiaceae; genus Mitragyna; species Mitragyna speciosa. Next base: position 20,216,436 of record CM045572.1, on the reverse strand, counting down.
CAATATTCTAAGGACTTTATCAATCAAACAAGTAACATGGAAATACAAGTATAAATGATAAAGAAAAATACCACATAGATAAATATAACATAAATAAGTGTAAAACAAAACACCTTTAAACCATCTTGGTTTTAGGGCATACACTAATAGGATCGACACTCGGTACTCCTATACACTATACTACTGAAAACGATAGGTGCACTTGCCTAAGTATCCGTAGCGTAGCAAATAGGATTATCAGTTTCCAAGTCTGGCAGCCCAGACCTTGCATTAATGATTCCTGACAGCCCAGGATCATTCATTTACTTTTTCAAGTTTGGCAACCCAAACTTTGCATTCATCAACCATGGCAGCCCAAGGTCATGCATCCGTCCAGCAGCCTGGTCGGCATCTGTCTATTTACTTTTCTAAGTTGGCAGCCCAACTTTGCATTCATCAACCTTGGCAGCCCAAGGTCATGCATCCGTCCAGCAGCCTGGTTGGCATCTTTTATTTATATTTCCATGTCTGGCAGCCCAGACATTGCATTTTATGATTCCTGGCAGCCCAGGATCATTCATTCACTTTTTCAAGTTGGCAGCCCAACTTTGCACTCATCCACCTTGGCAGCCCAAGGTCATGCATTCGTCCAGCAGCCTGGTCGACATCTTTTATTTATGTTTCCAAGTTTGGTAGCTCAGACCTTGCATTTATGATTCCTGGCAGCCCAAAATCATTTATTTACTTTTTCAAGTTGGCAGCCCAACTTTGCATTCATCAATCTTGGCAGTCCAAGGTCATGCATCCGTCCAGTAGCCTGGTCGGCATCTGTTTATTTACTTTTTAAGTTTGGCAGCACAAACTTTGCATTCATCAACCTTGGCAGCCCAAGGTTATGCATCCGTTCAGCAGCCTGAACGGCATATGTTTATTTACATTTTCAAGTTTGGCAGCCCAGACATTGCATTTGTCTTGTCAGTATTTGTTTTGTTTAGCAATCTGAATTCATTCTTTTTGTCTTTTAGTTTAAGCACTTTATTAAATTTTGTAGTCTTTATCGGTTTATGTTATCCTTGTTTAGCAGTTCAAATGTCGCAATTCCCTCTCTATGTTGATCACAAGTTTTGAAAATTTTGAATTCTTGACTCACCATTTGCAATTGTATTTTGCATCCATAGTTCACTTGCATCTGAACTACGTTTGACCTAATTCCCTTTATTGGGATACGTAGGCAGCTCCTAGAGAGCTCGGTCACCTGTTTATATATTTGTTCTTTGGTCATTAGTTACATCTCATCATATTTTTGTACTATGCATGATTAAGTGTTTTGTTTATAGTAATGTCTGTTTTCATATTTAGGTGAGTCAAAATTTGGTGTTGTTTCCTGACAAAGAGGGGCAAACTGTAGACACTAAATTTTGACACACCATTTATTTTCAAACACCAGGGGGCATGTTTGCATTTTTTAGGACAAATTTTAAATTTTTAATAATCTCAAGGGAGTAAAATAGTAATTTTATCTGTAAATATTTTTCTAAAAATTTTTGCAGGTTTTAAATTCGTATTTTTACTTTTATATGAATTTATTAATTTCTTATGGTTTTTTCGGATTTAATTGGTATTCTTTATATTTTTACTAGCACGAGGGCAAAATGATAATTTCGCCCCGTGAATACCATGTTAGCTCATTTTTAGTTTCAAATTCATTTTTTTTCTAATTCTTTGAGCATTTTTTTAATTTTCTTGATTTTTCAGAGATGATTACTATTTTTTCAGTGAATTTTCATTGCCCAAGGGCAAAATCGTCATTTTACAAATTAAATTCATTTTTCACAAATTTTGAGTCAAAAATGCATTTTTTAGTGTTTTAAGCTTATTTGTAATTTTTGATAATTTTTTTAGAACAATAACTATTTTTTTGTGAATTTTCATTGCCCAAGGACAAAATTGTCATTTTACAAATTAAATTTATTTTTTCACAAATTTTTGAGTCAAAAATGCATTTTTTAGTGTTTTAAGCTTATTTGTAATTTTTGATAATTTTTCGAAGTCAATAGCTATTTTTCTGTGAATTTTCGTCATCCAAGGGCAAAATTGTCATTTCACAATCTAAATTTATTTTTCACCAATTTTGAGTCCCAAAATTCATTTTTCGGTTTTTAAGCATGTTTCTAAATTTATTATTTATATTTTTCTTATTTTTTCATTATTGTGAGAGAAAAATAGATTTTTAAGGATAAAGTTGTATTTTTTTTTTAGTCAAGAGCATTTTGGTCTTTTAGCCATGTCTTGGAGGTTAAGACTTGTGCACTATAAATACCCCCACTTGGGGATTAAAAAAAAGGGATGAAAAATGGAAAACCCTAAAACACTTCTTCTTTTGTGATTTTTTAGATCAAAACACACACACTTCACACTACAAAAAAAACACACAAGAGCCGTTAGTTTCATTTTCTGGTTACTGTTTCCGATTTCAATCTACTGTTCATCAATATCTGCCGTGAAGTTACTATTCATCTCATCATCAGGTTCATCTTCAACATCAGGTTAATTTCCAACTTCAAAAAGGTAATTCCTTAATTCTTTTCTTTTTATTTTGATCCATTTTCTGTCATTTTGTAAATCTGATTACGTTTTTAATTGTTTGAAATTTTTTGTTGAATTTTGGTTTGAATTTTTTTCAATTTCGTTTTGTTTTTGTGTTATTGTTTCTGGATTATGTTTCCTCTTTCTTTTTCTCACCACCGTCTCTGCCTCCCTTCTCCACCACCGTGAATCACTTGCTCTGAATCCTTCCTCTGCCAACCGTCTTCCACCACCGGTCATTCACAACCACAGCTTCAAATTACTACTCCACTTCCACCAAAAAATCATCACCAACACTACCCAAATCCATTCGTCATCACCTTTCTCTACTTGCCCAAACCCCAATTTCAGTTACCAAAATACACCCCCCAACATCACAGTTCCAGAAAATCCCACCACCAGTCTCTCTCCTTAGCCATTCACGGACAACAACAACAACCAAATCCCACAAATCACCATCTCCTAAGTTAGCACAAAATTAAACCCAGAAAATTCCCCTGCAACCACCAAGAACAGAATCATCACCAGACTATCAAAACCTTCCAATCCCATCGCCACCCGTTACCTGCAAAAGAAAACAACCAAACAGCCAATTTGACCACAATCACATAAGGCCAACGAACCCAGTCCTTTGTCAATCAAGAACCTCTACCTTAAGCCCAATTTTCAGTCCTTCAACCAGCCAAATTCACTAGCAATCTTCCACCAGTCAAACAAAACTACCACCAAACAATCGAAATCCTCCAAACCACCTTCAAACCTGCAGAAAAAACCCACAATTAGAAGCCACAGAATCAGCAATCATTCTCACCAAATCAAACCACCATTCCACCACAGGCGCCACTGCTCTCCACTCACTGCCTTCACCAACACACACCACCGCAGCCCAAAACCCCAAAGCCATTTCCACTCTCTCAATCGCGCCACTACCAATCAATTTCCCTCAAAACCCTCTACAACTACTGCCAGGCCCCAACAACCCATCCCTTCCACCATTTTATCTCAATTTCATCGAGGAAACCCTCAATTTGGGAAAATTAAATTCTGTATTCCAAATAAATAGAGAAAGACTTAGAGAGATGTGAGGGCTGGACAGATAAGCAAAGAGAGATGAGAGTGAGACGGAGGGAGGAAGACAAACAGAGAAGAGAACTGAGAGACCATAGAGATAAAAGACAACAGAGGGAGAAAGATTGAGCTGGAGCTGAGAACGGAAAGGGCTGGAGAGAAGAAGTCACAGAGAAATAGAAGGGAAAAGAGAGAGTGTTTGGGCGAGAGAACTGCAAGATAACAGCAAGATAACATTCCGACCCTCCCGATATTCACATTTAGACTGAGGATTTGCATTCATTTAGATACATCCAAAACGCGATAGATTCTAGGGTTAATTTAGGAAAATTTGATTAAACCTCGCAACTAGGCTCGGTTAAGTTGAAAGGGTGCCTTAGGCGCAGGCCTTTGCCTTCCCTTTCTTCAAATGTGACTCCCGAACCCTTTTCTCTCATTTTTTTTTTGTAGACCGGAGTCAAAAAAGGGTTTTAAATAATTTTTCTAAAATTCTACTTTTTGTCTTGTTTAAATGATTTTTCGGGTGACTTGGTACATCCTAACTCAGTACCAAGTAGTGACTCCATTTTTTAAAATAAAATAAAACCCTTTTTCAAAATTAGTTGGCCAAACCTGTCGTTCTTTTTAGTCCCAGCCTTGTTTTCTTTTAAAATACCATTTTTCTTGAAATATACTTTTCACACAAGCGCACGATTTTTCCCAAAAACTTACTTTTTCAAAAGGGTCATTAGATTAGACCGTCTTTTCGGGACGCGACAGTCACGACCCCACTAGTACCCTTTTGCTTTACGATTTTCGGACGCGACACGTGGCCGTGGTCGTGGCAGACATGACCACAATGATAAAAATCGTGGCAAGAAATAAAATGATCCCCATGAAGCCGGATCACAAGAAAAATTATGAAGAAAAATGCTACAGGTGTGGCATGGGAGGTCATTGGTCCCGTACCTATCGTACGGCGAAACACCTCGCTGACCTCTATTAAGCATCACTCAAAAAGAAAGACAAAGATGTCGAGACAAATATTATTGATCAAAATAATGTCTGCGACGACAATGATGCTGATATGACACTTGATCCACACCTCGATGTAGCTGACTTCTTTAATGATGCAATTGAATTCAATACTCTATTATTTTAATTTTTATTTCTGCATTTTTCATGTAATCTTCATTTATGAATAAGAAAAGTTTATTCAATTTATTGACATATGTTTTATTTGTTATTTTTCTATCATTTCCTGAAGAAATGAGTGCCAAACATTTGGGATCAAATAATGGTGATAACCTTTGTCTCATTGATAGTGCTACTACTCACACTATCTTGAAAAGTAAAGAGTACTTCTCTAATTTAGAATTGGAAGAAACAAATGTAAATACAATAAGTGGTAGTGCTAAATTAATAGTAGGCTCCGGAAGAGCCACTATATTCCTTCCTAATGGAAGCAAATTTGTCATAAATAATGCACTACTTTCTCCCAAGTCTCGACGAAATTTATTAAGTTTTAAAGATATTTGCCGAAATGGATATCATATCGAGACAATGAATGAGACAAATGGAGAATATTTATTAATCACAAATACAATTTCTGGAAAGAAATGTGTATCAGAAAAAGCTACCTTCACTCTCTTCTGGTTTATATTATACAAAAATAAGTGCAGTTGAAATTAATCACCTAGTAGACCAGAAGTCTACTGATTCCAATGAATTTATGGTTTGGCATGATCGCCTTGGACACCCTGGTTGTACAATGATGCGGCGAATAATTGAGAATTCACATGGCCATTCATTAAAAGGTCAAAAAGTGTTAAAAACAAATGAATTCTCATGTGTTGCTTGCTCCCAAGGGAAATTAATTGTTAGACCATCACCAGCCAAAGTGGGAGTTGAATCTTCTAAATTTTTAGAACGGATTCAGGGAGACATATGTGGGCCTGTAGATCCACCAAGTGGACCATTTAAATATTTTATGGTGTTAATTGATGCATCAACTAGATGGTCGCATGTATGTTTATTGTCTACTCGCAACCAGGCGTTTGCGAGATTACTTGCTCAAATAATTAAATTACAAGCACAATTCCCTGATTATCCAATTAAGAAAATTCGTTTAGATAATGCTGGTGAATATACATCACATGCATTTAATGATTACTGTATGTCCATTGGAATAACTGTTGAACATCCTGTAGCTCATGTTCATACACAAAATGGACTAGCAGAATCATTTATTAAAATGTTACAATTAATTTCTAGACCATTATTAATGAGGTCTAAACTTCCTTTATCTGTTTGGGGACATGCAATTTTACATGCTGCAATACTAGTAAGAATAAGACTGACTAGTTATCATGACTATTCCCCCATGCAATTAGCATTTGGTCATGAGCCCAATATTTCTCATTTGAGAATTTTTGGATGTGCGGTTTATGTACCCATTGCACCGCCCCACCGTGCTAAAATGGGCCCCTAAAGAAGATTGGGGATATATGTCGAGTATGAATCACTCTCGATTATTAAATATATTGAACCATTAACAGGTGATTTATTTAATGCAAGATTTGCAGATTGTCATTTTGATGAATCACATTTTCCGACATTAGGGGGAGGAAACGATCAACCGAAAAAGGAAATCAATTAGAAAATAAAATTAAATTTCGTTGATCCTCGTACACAACAATCTGAACTAGAAGTTCAAAGAATTATACATTTGCAAAAGATTGCAAATCAATTACCAGATGCATTTAGTAATTCCAGAAGAGTTACTAAATCATATATTCTAGCTGAGAATGTCTCTGCTAAAATCATTATCCCAGAAGGACAAATTACAAGTGCTAATGAATCTAATGGATGCCTGAAGCGTGGTAGACCAATCGGTTCCAAAGATAAAAATCCTCGAAAGAAAAGAGGATTGAACAATCATAGTGACAAAATTCAACCTCCTGAAGAGGTTGTTCCTAAAGAGTTAGCTCCTGAAGAGCATACACTTGAAGAAAATAACAATTTAGAAACTTCAATAAATTTTGTCACTACGAGAAAAGATTGGAATCGAAAAGAAATAATTATTGATAATATTTTTGTATATAATGTAGCACTTGATATAATGGAAGATGACGAGGATCAAGAACCTAGAACGGTTGATGAATGTCGGCGAAGAAATGATTGGCCAAAATGAAAAGATGCAATCCAATCTGAATTGGACTCCCTGGCTAAAAGAAAAGTTTTTGGACCTGTAGTCCAAACACCAGAAGGTGTAAAGCCAGTAGGATATAAATGGGTATTTGTGAGAAAAAGAAATGAGAAAAATGAAATCATGAGATATAAAGCAAGACTTGTAGCTCAGGGATTTTCACAAAGACCTGGATTTGATTATGATGAAACGTATTCACCTGTAGTGGATGCGATCACCTTGAGATACCTTGTGAGTTTAGCAGTACATGAAAAATTAGATATGCGTCTAATGGACGTAGTCACTACTTATTTATATGGGAATCTTGATAGTGATATTTATATGAGAATTCCTGAAGGATTCAACATGCTAGAAGCATGTAAATCAAATCCTAGAAATTTTTATTCTATTAAGTTACAAAGGTCTTTGTATAGGCTCAAGCAATCTGGGCGTATGTGGTATAACCGTTTAAGTGAATGTTTGATTAAAGAAGGTTATATCAATAACCCTATATGCCCATGTGTTTTCATAAAGAACAATGGGTCAGAATTTGTCATTATTATTGTTTATGTTGATGATCTCAATCTGATTGGAACTCCCGAAGAGCTCCGAAAGGCAGTTGAATATTAAAGAAAGAATTTGAGATCAAAGATTTTGGGAAAACTAAATTTTGCCTTGGTTTACAAATTGAACATCTAGAAGGTGGAATTTTCATCCACCAAACTGCTTATACCCAGAAGGTATTAAAGCGGTTTTACATGGATAAAGCACATCCATTGAGTACCCCAATGGTCGTTCGATCACTTGATCTTGCTAAAGATCGTTTTAGACCACGAGAGGAAGATAAAGAGATACTTGATCCTGAAGTACCATATCTCAGTGCAATTGGTGCACTAATGTATCTTGCTAATTGTACAAGACTAGATATATCATTTGCTGTGAATTTATTAGCAAGATTTAGTTCCTCTCCTACTAAACGACATTGGAATGGTATACAACATATTTTTTGCTATCTCCAAGGAACAATTGACTTTGGTTTATATTATTCATATAATTCTCAACATGAATTAGTTGGCTATGTTGATGCTGGGTATTTATTAGACCCACATAAAGCAAGGTCTCAAACTGGTTATCTATTTACAAGTGGTGGCACAGCCATTTCATGGCAGTCTACAAAACAAACAATAACTGCCACTTCGTCAAATCATGCTGAAATAATAGCAATTCATGAAACCAGTCGAGAATATGTTTGGCTAAGGTCAATGTCCCACTATATCCGGAAGAATTGTAGGTTGTCCCCTGAAGAGGAAAATCCTCCAACAATATTGTATGAAGATAATGCAACCTGCATAGCTCAATTAAAGGGAGGATATATCAAAGAAGATAGGACGAAACACATTTCACCAAAATTTTTCTTTACTCATGATCTGCAAAAGAATGGTGAAATTGATGTGCAACAAATCCGCTCAAGCAATAATTTGGCAGATTTATTTACTAAAGCATTGCCGACTGCAACGTTTGAGAAATTAGAGAAGAATATCGAAATGCGTCAATTGAAAGATCTCAAGTGATGATTGAATCAGGGGGAGAAATTAGACACAAGAATAGTGTACTCTTTTTCCTTCACTAGGATTTTTTTTACCACTGGGTTTTTTCCTAGTAAGGTTTTAACGAGGCATATTCTTTGTGTAATAGACATCCAATGGGGAGTGTTATGAGATAATTAAATAATGATGGTGGATGTCTATCATTATCTCAAACCTTTAAGAGATAAAACTCTATTGTTATCTCTCAGTTGAATAATAGTTTATCATTATCTCTTAGTTACTGATGAGATCTTATCATTATCTCATAGTTATTTGATGTAACCTAAACTCTCCTGTACTCTCCTATAAATAGGGGTCAACCCCTCTTGTATCAAACACATAGAACTTATTTGAGTAAATTAAAGAATCTCTCTCGTCTACTTTCTCTCTACTTTTATTTATTAGTTTCTTGAATTTATTATCATAGTGTCCACAATAGATCCAATATCATATTAGTATTAGTTTTATAACAATATCCTAATATTGTAGGCTTTTTAGTAGAAAATTGTTGCTAGCTTATGATCACCTTAATCCTTAATCGGACCACATCAGACATGCTGCAATTACGATATTAAAAATAAGATACATTGTACCCACGTGCCGCGTATATGCACAAAATCAATGTCTAAAGGCAAAACAGTGATATTTATAGGATTCCATGTCTTGTCCCTTATTTTATTGGGTTGTAGTATCAGGAACGAAAATATATGGGAGAATAAGGTAAATTTGCTCAGATGCGCATATGCTGGTGTTAAAGAAATTAATATACCAATAACAAATTGACGCAGTGAAATTTAAAATGATTTCTAACTAACATCATCGATTATCTATACAAAATAATAACGTACCTTTTGGTGACGTAATTAAACAGTAAACCTGATCAAATATATCTTATAGTCGCACACGCGTCCGGCTTCTAAAGTATCTCCTGGTAATTTTCTTTTTGCTTATCATTGCTTTTTTGGTTCTATGTCAAGCTTTTCTGCAGAAGTTCAGGCTTTGCTTTTCGGCATCCGTTTGTGCAAAGAATGCGGAATATTTGGAATAAATATCCAGTTGGATTCGAAGGCATTGGTAGATCTCCTTAATCATAGAGGTGAATGCCCGTGGATGGTTTCTCACGCAATTAGGGAGTTGAAATTATATCAGTGGGCTTTGCTTACTCATTGCTTTCGTGAAGTCAATAAAGTGGCGGACGGGCTTGCCAACATTGGATGTTCTCTTAGATGTAATAAAAGATTTCGTAGTTGCTCTGACCTACCTAAAATGGTTTTAGGGAATTTTAATTTAGATAGACAAGGTATTCCATCTTTAAGGGTAAAGTCTTCGGTCTTTTAAATCATGTAAGGGAGTAGTACTCCTTTTATATTTCTAAAAGTGTTCATTTATTTTGGAGGTCAGGTTTACGTCCCCCTCCTTTTGTGTACTTCCTTTTTTCTTATTAATAAAATAAGGGGTGGCGTCCTCCCCCGCGTACGGGGTTAGCCACAAAAAAAAAAAAAAAAAATCTACATGAACACCTTTTGGGATCTTCATCAAGATTGATCAACACCTAGACAATATATCATATACAGCAATGTCTCACAACTGCACATGCATTTGACCTCTAAAGTATTCACACAAATACCTTTGGGATTCTCATAAGGATTAATCAATACCAAGGCAATGTATTAGATTTACTTAACATATCACCGATGTGAAGAAAATTGAATAATAAGAAAAATATTTTTTCACTCTCTAATTTCTAAGATTGTTTTCTTGTGAGCCAAGTCTTAGTTTTGGACTTATTTATTAAGTAATAACCATGACATCTTATCCAACAAAAATTCAGTAATAGATAACCCCTTATCTACTGGCAAATTTCTCAAAATAGTGTCAAAATAAACCGCAATTTGAGGTGAATTGGTGGGAGTTTTTTTGAACCTAGTGTCACCACACACCACCTATGTAGCGACGACCTAATTTTTTTTTTAATTTTAAGTTAGGGGGACTAAAGTGCAATTATCAAAAAGTGTAATTTTTTTTTTAAAATTCTTAGAGTGTCACAACATAGGAGGTGTGTGGTGACACTCATAAGATTTTTAAAGAACGAAAATTAAAAAAAACGCTTTGTGGGTGTCACCGCACAAGAGGTGTGGGGTGACACTCACATATTTATTTTAAACAGGGGCTGTTATTGTACATTGTCCCCACACATCCTGTGCAGTGACAATTATATTAATAATTTTTTAATTGAAATTTTTTTAAATGAACTAGCTGTTGTTGTGACTATCACTACACACCGGAGAAGAGAGATTTCCTTTGCAGAGAGAACAAGAGAGCTTCAGTTGTGAACGAAGATTAAAGGGGAAAGGGGAGGGCTTTTATAGACCGAATTATAGCCTTCGGAAGCAATAGCTATAAACGGCTAATTGAATTTAAAAAAAATATTAATGTGATTGTCACGGTGCGGTGCGGGTGATATGTGGTGATAGTCACATTAATTCAACTAGCCGTTTATAGCTGTTGCTTCCAATGGCTATAATTCAACCTATAAAAGCCCTCCCCTTTCCCCTTTCCCCTTTCTTCTTCGTTCGCAACCGAAGCTCTCTTTTTCTCTTTGCAAAGCAAATCTCTCTTCTCCTCTCTCTCTATCCAATTCACTCTCTAACAAAAGCAAATCTTTGTCTATCTCTCTCCAATTCATTTTACTTAATAATCTTTCTGTGTGTAGATCGCGGAGGTAGCAGAAGGTAAAGGACTTCTGACAGCAGAGGTAGTAGAAGGCAAGGGACTTTCGACAAAGACTGAATACGAGATTGAGGCATTATTCCATGTTAGTATTTATTCAACTACTTGTTTAAGTATATTATAGATAAAATTATGTTAGAGTAATTGTTAAAATATTTTGTGAGATATTAATAAATTGCAATTATTAAATATATTCCATTTATTGTTATTGTAGTATGTTAAAATGTTTATTTGCCATGGATAATAGTAATGTAGTCTGTATAATCTGTACACATAAATAGTATCATTTAAATTTTTAATATTTATTTGCCCACAAATAGAATTAGTGTAGTCATGTATATGATTTGTATTATTTGACATAATATTCATTTTAATTTGTTTTAGAATTAATTATGTTAACTATGCATTTAATTGTTTCATTTTTTGATTAATTGCTATAGCTATTGTGTAGTTAATTGCATAACGGCAAAAATTAGATAATTAGTATATGGAAAGACATCATTAGAATTTTTTGGTATATGTTTGGAAGTAACTAGACTAAAATTAGGATTGTTGATGTTAAATGTCAAGAATTTTTGTGTTTACTTTTGCATGATATCAGCATTATGGTTGCATTCCTTCAAGGCCCTTTATGGCAGACCCATACCCTAGATTGCACTATAGTAGCCTGTTGGTTTTACAGTATCAGCACAGGTCTCGAGACATGTTCTTCAGCAACAAGCGGTAGCTAAAGGCAAAGATGTGCATTGGATACTTTTGGCTCTTAATTAGACATGAGGATGATGATCGTGTACTACATTATATGGACGTGGGTAGATTCGGTGGCGTTGTTCATATGGGCATGCTTTTGTACGATCAGACATTGATCATTGCTTTGATTAAGCGATGGCACCAAGAAGCACACATATTTCACCTTTCATGGGAGGAGACTATTGTGATGCTTCAGGATGTCGCCATCTTATAGGGATTGCATGTCAACAGATTGCTTGTTACCTTGGTCAACTGAGACCTGAACCTGCCATAGAAGAAAGTAGTTGTTCACTAGGTACCGTGTTTCTACCCTAATGACACTTATTTCAAGGATGTGAGGCTTAGAATAGTGTCGCTATACCGATATCTCATTGACGGAGTGCTAAATGATTCTTGTGATGAGGTTGTACAAGCATGCTAGGATGTACATTTGGATGTACAACAGCTATTGTCTATGTATTTTTTGATGTATCCTTGTGATCCATTTAGCAATCTTGCCCAAGTACCTGGCATTTGAAGTCCAAACTGACTATGCTCCATCAGCATGCGGTACACATCTAGGAGACGATATCATATATAGCTTCTTAGCTCGTACTCATGATGATTTATATTCTCAATCGATTATTGAGGACGACTAGGGGTCTAATTGAGCCGAACCGATCTTGGGCATCTCATGCTTGAGCTCGGCTCGATTACTAAATTACCATCCTCGAGCTTGTCGAGCCTTCAAGTCTTGGGCTCGAGCTCAACTCGAGCCATGAGCTCGAGCTCGAATTTATTAGTACAAATTTTGGGGTCAATATTTAAATTAGGAAAATACAAGAAACAAAAATTATATATTTTACATATTTGCATATAGGTCCTTATACTATCTTTAATTTTCCTTATACTATCTTTAATTTTCACTTAGAGGTCCTTAGTCAAAGGGGCAGCAGACGCCGTCGACCACCGCTACTCGCTGGTGATCCGTTGCCTACAGTCAACACTAGTGATTTTTTCGCTCTCAAAACATATCGTTGGACTTATTTCTTTGTATAGATTACAGATCCAAGTCCAGATTTTGGAGCAAAATGGTTCGAATCGCGTAGATCTAATGAAAAATTCACAGCTAGGCCAACGTTGACCAGCGACAAATCACCTCTGATAGAGGTAATGTTTATACCAAATTGATTAGGACAATCTGTAGAACAAGAATCCATAAACAATCGGTCACAAATAGAATCAAAAGGCCACAAAAGTAAGTTTCAAAAATCAAAGTTTTCCTTACAACAAAAATACCAACAAAAGTCCACCAAAATATCATAAAATAACAACAATTAGTTTTGTGAGTGTGGACATCTTTGTTGGTGTGTGTGGCCGCATCTCTCTCTGTGTGTGTTTACGTGCCTCTATGTGTTTGTGTGTGTGTGGCCTATGAAGTTGAAGGCCTAAAGCCAAGGTAACAAGATGAGAATGACAGATGAGAGAAGAGAGTTATTTGCCCCTTCTTTGATTTTCTTTATCTTACATTAATAAGATTTTACCATATTGCCCTATATATTATTTAAAGTTAGAATGGTAAAAGATGTAATATCTCTAAAAATTTAAATCTTTTAGTAATTTTACATATATAAAATAAAAATAATACACACATAAACATACACACATATATGCAGACACACTTGAGTTGCTCGAAGAGTATTTGAGCTAGGTACATAAGAGCTCGAAATTGGCTCGATAATGTATTCGAGCTACTCGAGCTCGATCAATTCCGAGCTTGAGTCGAGCCTTTGACGGAGCTGCTCGCTAGGTGCTTGGTTCATTTACACACCTAAGGACGATGCTTCCAAGAGTGCTATATTCTGTCCTAATGCACCAGAGTCATGTCCGCATTGCGGTCAAACTCCAGTTGCTATTGATTCGGATAATGATGACGAGCCTCTACCTCTGTTTCAATTTAATGCTAGATTGAGGCAATTTGGTTGCCAACAGGACCAACAGCACATGGCACAACGAGAAGGGCTTCTAGTCCTCTGTTACGCCTTTCTTGTAACACTTTGTGTTACACTTCATCTTTGACTAACAAATGTCCTGTATCATAAACAACTAGAGTCCAATGTCTATCTAAACTTCTCTCTACTATTCATCCGTTAATTCACTAACAGAGGAGAAGTCTACTACCGTTTACACAAATCCTAACAAACTATGACTCCTCCTCCTCCTCCTCATCTCTACTTTTCTCACCACGTACAAACAACACTCACAAATTCTCCATAGCATATTAATATTCGCAAATATATATATATCCACTCCTTTGCTATCTACTACACAAACGGAGACCATCCATAAAAGCCTTGGTAACCAATTTCACACTTTACCTTGTTATAGTATTGGTTCTCGATCTCATATATATATATATATATATATATATATGTATATGTATATTAAATGATACTTTTGCTTTGACTCCTTTGATAATTGTTTGAATTTGTATTATGAAGGATGTTTGCATCAAATATTATAGACTTGGCCCACTTATAACATCCATTTATTTATTGAATTTTGTGTAGTACCATTAGATCATGATTTGAAATAAGCAAAGTCTAATTTTATTGAAATCCCAAAATAGTTTGATTGAGTTGAAAAGCACAAATACAGAATTGGTTTAGAAAAGAGAATTGAGAACATGTCTCTTTTGCTTTATCTAATTTGCCACTCTTTTGTTATGCTCTTGTTTACCTGTTTATCTGCTGATTGTGCTATATTTCTTTAAAGTTCAAAGCTTTGAAATAATGTAATTAATTCATGGTGTTTTATCTAAATTTTTTGGGCTTTTCTTTGACATCTTTGCTCACATTTCTCTTACCTACTGATCCATTCTTTGGTATATATCTTTAAAGTTCAAAGCTTTGAAATAATGTATATTAATTCATGGTGTTTTATCGAAATCTTTTGGGCTTTTCTTTGACATCTTTGCTTACATTTCTCTTACCTACTGATCCATTCTTTGCTATTTCGGCTCCTATTTATAACGAACAAATTAAAATCTTGGAGAAAGACTATAAAGCTTGTGTGCTAGTCAATACTTTTAATGAGTTAGAAGAAGAATCAATCAAAGCTCTTGATGGTATAAATGTAATCCCAATTGGACATTTGATTCCTTCTGCATTTTCTGATGGCACAGATGCAACAGATAAATCTTTTGGTGGCGACCTATATGACGCACTGGAAAAAGACCATCTCCAATGGTTGGACTCAAAGCCAGAAAAATCAGTGATGTATGCATCATTTGGAAGCCTAGTGACATTAAAGAAAAAGGAAAAGATAGAGATTTTGCATGGATTAGAATTAGTCGGAAGGGCTTATTTGATGGTCCTCCTACCATCGGACAATGAAAAGAGAGAAATAAAAGAAGTGACAGGAAATATACCAAGTGAAGTGGGGATGGTTGTCCCATGGTGTGCACAAATGGACATACTCTCTCACAGGTCAATATATAGGGTGTTTTATCACACACTTTGAATGGAATTCAACAATGGAGAGCCTTGTTGCTGTGTGCCTGTTGTGGGATGTCCACATTTTGCTGATCAGAGCACAAATGCAAAGCTAATTGAGGATGTTTGGGGTACTGGGGTGAGGGCAAAATTTAATGAAGAAGGGGTGGTGGAGAGAGAAGAGATCAAGAGGTGCTTAGATACTGTGATAGGAGGTGGAGAAAAGGGGAAGAAATAAGAAGAAATGCTGCTAATTGGAGAGGTTTGGCGATGAAGGCTGTGAAGGAAAATGAATCTTCACACGACAATTTCGGAATTTTCTTGCAGAAGTTGTAGTAAAGATTATAATTCTTTCTTGTAAAAGGGTTGCTTCCGAGATTCAGTCCATTAAACTCCTACATTTATCTAATCATGAACGATTGAATAAATTATAGTACATGTTATTCTCAAAAAAAAAAAATTATAGTACATGTTTAGATATTTGATCTTTTGTTGTGCATTTTCTAAAGTGTTTTTAACAAACTATTAAGAAACCATCAGAGCAAATTTCGGTCCCAAAAAAAAAAAAAAAAAAAAACGGAATTATATATGCTTATCAAATGTCCCTTTAATAGCCACTGTCCATCACCTTCGTGTAATTTTTTGCTCTACAAAACACTAACTTCTTAATGTAAACTGTCATTTGCCTGGTTTGCTAAAGGCTTACTTGGTATTAGAAAATTAAGTATCCCCATCCTAGGCTCTCTAAAGTGATATGGTAAAAAATTTGGAATTTGTAAAATCTGGAAGTTTCCTTAACAAAGTTGCTTGCTTTATTTATCCCATAGCAGCACCTATTTCCCATATGTTGATGATGTTAGAAGCGAAAGAACCAAATATGTTAGTTTTTTTTAAAAAAAACCTATATCTTTCCATTAAAAGATTTGTTTCCCAAACATTTTAAGAAAATAATACTACTTTTAATTTTCAACTAGATTTTTTTTTTTTTTGGGTTTAAGCATGCAAATTTAACTCATTGAGTAAATGTCAAGTGATAATTTAATAAATTACAAATTAAACAATTTGTGATAAATTTACACCTAAACAATAAACTCGTTAAATAACGTGAAAATAACCATTAGTTCGTCAAATACAGACTCGTATGAAGTATTTAAGTTTGATGGTTTCTGATTCTTACTTGGGGACTAGTCAAGTAGTTTTGCAACATGCAATAATATGTATCTAAATAAATAGGTAGTAATTTATACTTGCACTTTTTAATGCATTATTCGGAGTAATACCCTAAAATAGTTAATTTGATTGGAAAGTTCTGTATAATTTTCAGAGACGCCTGTAGATTGTGGAGCAAACTAGAAAGAGGTAGGTTAATTTGCCTTGCTCTGTAAAAGCAAACCAACATATGATTAAAATTCTCTCTAGGGATTTAAACGTATTCATACTAATAGTAGTCAAAGCCTAAGAGAAGTTATGTACAGTAATTCTTGAAAAGACAAGGCCAATTAGCCATGATATAATGCAATTAGATATATAGAAGAGAATCGTTTGGGTACATGCATTGGAATATAAAATACTTTCTGTCCAACTTGTAATTAAATTTTATAGGAATCATCTCCAATATAAGTAGCATTAGTATAAACACCACTGGAACCTCAGATGGCTTTCTATTACTGAAAATTAAACAGCCATGGGATATAAAATATTTTTCCATCCAACTTGCAATTAAATTATAGAGGAATCATCTCCAATATAACCAACGTAGCACGAGAATGTAACTTTGCCTAGAAAAAATAAATGGAGCATATAATGGAATAAGTAATCTAAAAGTAGCTTGACTTGTCAACTTTATTGTCAGATAACAAATAAAAGAGTCTGAAATCTACTTAAACCAACTGACGAACATGAAGTACTTTTGTCTAACTATTTTTTTTACTTGGTGAGTAATCAAATTCTTTGTTACTCTGTGACTGCTATGCGTACAAAACAAAAAAAATATTGAACATTGTTAGATTGTAAATTTTTAATTTCAATGATTCTAACTTGCATAATTACATCCACAAAATAGGTAAAAATTTTGCATCCTTTTTTTACCTGAATCGTATCCAACCGTGTTTGTTGCTTTTTTGTCGAGTCAGAATGCATGAAATGATGCCATTGATGCACATTTGAATCTACAATCTATAAGAAGATAAAATTTATAAATCTATAGTTTTTCACAAAATTACAATAAATAACATTGTCGCATCCCAAAATGACGCACGGGTGGAGTTATTAACTGTCGCTCCTCGAAAAGGCGGTCTGGTCCGGTGACCCTTTTTGAAAAGATAGTCTTTGGGAAAACCGTGTGCGTGTGTGAAAAAAGTCAAGGTTTTATGAAAAAGTGTTATTTAGAAAAAATGGTATTTTGAAAAACAAAAGAAGGCCGGGACTGAAAAATGCGACAGCTTTGGCCAACTAATTTTGAAAAAGGGTTTTATTTAAAAATGGAGTCGCCACTTGGTATTGAGTTAGGGTGTACCAAGTCACTCGAAAATCATTTAACAAAATAAGATTTTTAGAAAATATTAAAAAAACCCTTTTTCTACTCCGATCTGTGAAAAAAACAAGAGAAAAAGGTCCGGGAGTCACATTTGAAGAAAAGGAAGGCAAAGGCTCGAGCCTAAGGCACCCTTTCCACCTAACCGAGGTTAATTGTGAGGTTTAATAAAAAATTTCCTAAATTAACCATAAATTCTATCACGTTTGGATGTGTCTATATGAATATAAATCCTAAATCTAAATGTGAGTATCGGGAGGGTCCAAATGTCCCGTCAAGACTTGGTTGGGATTATCGCATTAATTGCGAAACCCAAGTCGAGACCTCGAGGGAGTCACGAGTGTAAAATGCAAGATGCAATGCAAAAAGAAAAGAAAATTAGTAATATAGGTAAAAAGTGATCGAAGAGAGGGAAAAATACAACATAACGGGTACGGGGGCCTAATAACTCATGACTGATATTTTTCTACTCACAGGGGGGAGAACGGTTGTCAATCCAACGTTTCCCGCGTAAGTAGACGACTATTTCTAGTCGGAGCACACAAAATGACCTAAATTATAAGTAAAATGCAACCTAAATATCATGCACTGTTAAATGCTAAAAATAGGTAATAATAATAAAATATATACAAAAAATCATGCAGATATGAAAAATTATAAAAAAGGAGAAAAATGTGTGTGAAATGAGATAAAATGCAAGCTAGTGAAACTAGCACTAAAATGCCCTAAGAGTCTAGCATTGGACTAGCCCTTTATAGGAAACCCCTACTAGCGTTGGACTAGTGGGGAAGCGAGAAGATCATAGCTAGCGTTGGACTAGTGTGTTGACGGAATAACATAAAATATGAATTAAAATAATAAAACATGAATAAAAAAGCAAATAAACATATAAAAACATATAAGAGCACGTAAGAGCACATAACATGTAAATGTGGTATCTAGATGCAAAATTCTAAGGAAAACAATAAAACATATAAGCACACGAGCACATAAAAGAAAATAAGCCCTAACTATTACACCGGGGGATTTAACTTACAATTTAAGGGGGAAAAAGTAAAAACGACTTATCTATTACACTTGCTATCTAAATACACAAATATTTGTAAAAAATACGAAATGTAATCTAACTATTACATTGGCTAATTAAATACAAAAAATAGTACATTCTTGCCAAATAATAAAATTTAAAATTAAATAACATAAAGTAAATAAGCATGCAAAAAGTACATGAAATAAGAGAACTTATTGAAGAAAATACATAAAAAAAAATCACATAAGAGCATATTGGAGCACATAAAGAGAAATTAAAAGGATAATAGAGGTACCTCCCATTTGAAGACTCAGTATAAATTGCTAATAAAATGAACAAACATGTCAAAGGCACCACTATTTAAATAAATACAGCATAAAAAGTAAATCCCAACCATTTGTGAGGTAAAGAGAGTAAATTTAGCAATATTCTAGGAGAAAAATTCAAATTCCAGCAAATTAGGGGACAGAACATAAATTCCAGCAAGTCTAGGGCTGAAAAATAAATTACAGCAATTATTGGGAGCCAAAAATGAAAATTACAGCAAGTTTTAGGCAAGAATATAATTTCCAGCAAGCATAAGAACCCAAAATTATAATTTTCAACAATTCATAAGTGCAAAAACATAATTCCAGCAAAAAACGAGGGTAAAGTTGTAATTTTGGACAAGCTAAAGGGGTCAAAACATAGTTTCCAGCAAATCTAGGGGTGATAAATAAATTACAGCAATTAAGGGGAGCCAAAGATGAAAATTACAGCAAGTTTTGGGCAAGAATATAATTTCCAGCAAGCATAATGTTGCGTCCCAAAATCGATAGCATGATGGGGTCAGGATTGTTGCGCTTCGAAAAGGCAGTCCGGTTCAGTGACCCTTTTCAAAAATAAAGTTTTTAGAAAAAACTGTGCGTGTGAGAAAAAATTGAGTTTTTATTGAAAAAATATTTTTTTTTGGCTAACCCCATAAACGGGGGAGGGCGCCACTCCTTATTATTTTATTAATAAAAACTAGGAAGTACATGAATAATTAAAAAGAAACAAAACTTTAAAATATAAATAAACGAGGAGTACTACTCCCTCACAAAATAAATCTAAATTAAGCATCATGTAGTTTTACATTTCCTAAAAGAAGGAAGGCCAAGCCTATCAATTCTCATGTTTCCTCTAGCCATAAGTGGAAGCTCCAATTCATTTTGAAAAGTTGTATCCGTCTTTTCCATGCAACCCATCTTAGCTAATTCGTCAGCTACCATATTAGTTTCTCTGTAACAATGCTGAAGAGATATAAAAGAACCATAGAAAGTAAGAACATCTTTAACCTCTTGTTGTAAAGCCCATGGACAAGAAACTTTTTTTTGAAGCATTGAAATGAGAATATTCGAATCACACTCCACATGAAACCTCTTGATGCCAAAATGCGAACACAATCTAATGCCTTGGAGCAAAGCTTTTAACTTCACCTGAATGCTTGTAGATTCTCCAAAGTAAGAAGAGAAAGCAAAGATTAACTTTCCAGCAGAATCCCTTAAAACCCCACCCCCTCCACTTTGGCCGGGGTTCCCACGAGATGAACCATCAGTATTTAACTTATATTACTGTAAAGGAGGTGGAATCCATCTTACCAAGACAAAAGAAATTGGTTTCTGCATGGAGACAATAGACTGAATGAAAGAAACCCAATCCATACCAGAACATTGTACCATAGGGAACTGAAAAGAAAATAAATCAAGAACAAAACTAAGGATGTTCTTCACAAGAGATTGAAAAGAAAAATGTACACCTTGAAACGTAACCAAATTCCTCCATTTCCAAAGGTACCAACAAATGGAAATCAGCAAAATTTGCAAAAGAAAAAGAGTTATTTAAGAAAAATGGTATTTAAAATAAAATAAGGCTGGGACTAAAAGTGCGATAGTTTTGGTCAACTGATTTTGAAAAAGGGTTTTATTTTAAAATGGAGTCGTCACTTGGTATTCAGTTAGGGTGTACTAACTTACCCGAAAAATCATTTAACAAAACAAAAAATAAAAATTTTAGAAAAATGTTTGAAAATCCTTTTTCGACTCTAGTCTACGAAAAACAAGAGAAAAAGGTTCGAGAGTCACATTTGAAAAAAGGGAAGGCAAAGACTCACGGCTGAGGCACCCTTTTTACCTAGTCGAGGTTAGTTGCGAAGTTTAATCTAAATTTCCTAAGTTAACCCTAAATTCTATCGCGTCTGGATGTGTCTAAATTAATGCAAGTCTTAAATCTAAATGTGAGTATCAGGAGGGTCAAAATGTTCTATCGAGACTTGGTCGAGATTATTACATTAATTTGCAAGACCCGAGTCGAGACCTCGAAGGAGTCACGAGTGTAGATGCAAAATGTGGAATGCAAAAAGAACAGAAACAATAGTATAGATAGTAAGTGCCAAAGAAAGTGAGAATGCAACATAACGGGTACGGGGAACTAATAACTCGTGACTGACATTTTTCAACTCACGGAGGAGGGAACGACTTGTCAATCCACCGCTTTCTATGTAAGTAGACGATTATTTCTAGTCGGATCATACAAAATGACCTAACTTCTAAGTGAAATGTAACCTAGATGTCATGCAACGAATATCCGTCAAAATAGATAATAGATAATAAAATATATACAAAAATCATGTAAAAATGGAAAAAATCTAGAAAAGAGAAAAGTGTGTATAAAAATGGAAAAAATCTAGAAAAGAGAAAAGTGTGTAAATGATATGAAATGCATACGAGGTGTGAAACTAACACTAAAAATGACCTAAGGGTCTAGCGTTGGACTAGACCTTTCTAAAATTTCCACTAGTGTTGGACTAGCGGGGAAGTGAGAAGACTACAACTAGCGTTGGACTAGTGTGGTGACGGAACAATAAGACCGATAAAACATGAATTAAAATAGTAAAACATAAATCAAAAGCAAATAAACATATAAAGGCATATAAGATCATGTAGGAGCACACGTAATCATGTTATTCTAGATGCAAAATCTTAAAAAAAGTAGTAAAACAAATAAGCACGCAAAAATACAGAAGCCCGAACTATTACATCAGGGGGTTAGTTACAATTTTAAGGGGGGGAAAAAATAAAAATGACCTATCTATTATACTTGCTATCTAAATACAAGATTTTGCTAAAAATATGAGAAATGTAATCTAACTATTACATCAGCTGACTAAATACAAAATAATACATCTATTGCAAAATAATAAAAATTCAAAACTAAATAATATAAAATAAGTAAATACATAAAAGTATGTAAAAATAAGAAGCATATGAAGAAAATGCACAAAAAATCACGTTGGAGCATATTGGAGCACATAGAGAAAGTAACGTGGAATAGGGATACCTCTTGAAGACCCAGTACCAATTTTTAGGAAAATGAACACATACGTCAATGTATCACGATATAAATGAATAAAATGTAAAAATATGAAATAGTAAGAAATTGAAGGGTAGAAATGCAAATTCCATGAAACTAAGGAGCTAAATTGCAAAATTGTAACACTAAGGGGCTAAAGGATAAAAATTGGAAACTCAAACTAATCAAGGGGCAAAATTAGAAATTAACTCAAGTCTAGGGGCAAATATGCAAATTGAAATAAAATGGGGGTTAAAACAGTAACTTCCTACAAGCACAAATTAAATTGCAATTTATAGGCTCTAATTGAAAAGAAATGAAATTTGGGGGGTCATTTATAACTAAAAAAAGGACTAAATTCGCATAAAGCAAAAAGTTCCTGGATAAAATAACATGAACAAAAAATCTAGGGACCATGACTTCAATAACAAAATAATCACAAACAAAAACACCACACTAAATCAAACCGCTTTGATTAAAAAATATATAAACTTATTAATTATAAACAACAACCCAATTAAAACAAATCAAAGACGAGTTAAAAGAAATTACATAAATAAACAGACTGAAAACAACGACACCAAAATGCTAAATATTCAAATCTACTTATGCCCACACATACATATCAACTTGATACAAAGACAAAGTGACAAAATCCCAACAATGTTAGATTCCTGAAACCCGTGTCCTTCATCCCTAACGCCTAAATCATCTTTCCTTTTAACCAGACCTATTCTCCCCAAACAAAATTTCAAGACTCGAAAATTCCAAATCAATATCCCCAAAACAAAATACCCAAAACCAGAAGCTTTCGATCGTGGTGTTCCAAGTCACCATGCTACTTACTATTTCCCTTTAAACTCAATTCTTTCAACTCTAGAAATCCTATCCTCACCGAATGAAACTCCAAAACTTGAATCAATCTCTAATCAAACAACAAATAAGCCTTCTTTCTTATTCATTAAATGACAGACAAAAGAAATTAAGCACAAAAAATCTGATAGATTTTGCAACTGTGGAGATGGCTATAAGAGTTTGGTTGTGGCGGTGACTAATTTAATGGATTTTGGTTGGGTGGAATTTGGTTGTGATAGTGGATACGATGGGGGATGATGGGGAAATGGTGATGAGCTTTGGATAATGAATGACTCTGGTGCTAATTGTGGGTCCTGGGGAGTTGCTTTGGGTGATTGGACACTGGAGTGATTGGAGCTCCAATGGTGGCTTGTGGCTGATTTTTGGGAATTATTTGAGGCTACAATTGGGCCAATCTGAGTGGGTTTTTGTGGCGAGATGCTTGTGTGTGAATGGTTGTGTGTATGTTGCTGATTATGTGTGTGCATATGTATGAATTGTGAGTGAAGTAGTGCGTGTAATAGTGTGTGAAACGGTGTGTGTATGACTGTGCATTTGTGATTATCTGAAGGTGTAAGTTTGTGTGTGAACAATGTGTGAGTGTGTGGGTTTGTGTGAGTGTGTGTGTTGTGTGTGATGATGAAATTGAATTTGGGTGGAAAGTAGAGCAATGTATGTAGTGTGTGAAATAGTGTGCCTAAGCTGTGTATGGGTTTGTGCGTGTGGATGTACTGTGTATGTGTGAACAGTGTGTGTAGTGTGTGAGAAAGAAGAGTGTGTTTGTGAATCTGATATGTGTTTGTGTGTGTGAGAGAAAGTGTGAATGTGTGTAATGTGTGTAGTGTGTGTGATTTAGGGAAGTGCGTGTTCTTGGTATTCTAGGCATAGGTTGAAGATGTATTAGTGTGTATTCTATGTGTTCTAGGTGTAGGTTTGAAGATGTACTAGTATGTGTTTTATGTGTTCTAGGTGTAGGCTTAAAGATTTATTAAAATTTAGTAGGTGTTTTTGGTGAAAACTTGAAGAAAATGTAAGAAAAAGTGGGTGCTTTTGGTGCTTTTGGTGTAATAGATTAAACTAAAAACTAAAAACTCTCTCTAGACTTTTTTTTTTTTTTTTCTTCTCCTCTTTTTTTCTACTCATGTTTCTCTTCCAAAAAAAGGCTATTTATAGCGCAAGAATGTCTTACCCTCCAAGAAAAGGAAAAAAGACGAAAATACCCTAAATAATAAAAATTATCATTTTATCTTAAAAAATAGTTTATGGTAAAATTAAAATTGAAACTAAAACTAAAATTAAAACTAAATGTCATAATTTTTTCTAAAACACCAGAAAAGTGAAAAAAGGCCCAAAAATGCAAAATAATAAATTTATTAACAAAATTCGGGCGAGAAAATATATTTCAATGCTAAATTACCATTTTGCTCCCTAAATGTAGTGTTCACAGAAAAAATGAAAAATGATCCTAAAAATGATCAAAAATTAAAAATAGGCTCAAAACTCTAAAAATGATTTTAGAAACCCCAAAAACTTGACAAAAATACATTTTGAATGTGAAATGAGTGTTTTGTCCTTAAACGCAATATTTACAGAAAAAATAGCAATTGTCTCTGAAAAAATTTAAAAAATTCAGAAATACCCTTGAAAACCTAAAAATAAATTTGGGACCCAAAAATAGTAAAAAATGTTCAGGAGGCGAAATGACTGTTTTGCCCCTATATTGTCAAAATATACCAAAAATATCAGTTAAATACGAAAAAATAACAAAAATTTAAAAATGTTTATAAAAGTACAAAAAATGAATTTAAATCTCCCAAAACTAATAAAAAATATTTACGATTAAAAAGTTACTGTTTTACCTCCAAAATTGCTAACATTATTATTTTTACCCAAAAATCAAGATTTGACTCCAAATAGTAGGAAAAGGTCCCCCAATATTAGAAAATGAGTGGTGCATTAAAATTTGGTATCTATAGCTTGTTCCTCTTTGTCGGGAATCTCGTAAAGATTTTAGATAAAGACATAGAGAACAACAAATTTTGACTCACCTAAATGTGAAAATAAATACAAGTACAAATTGAGGCAAACATTTGATTAAAAGACAAACAAGTGAATAGGTAGAAAAATATAACCGAGCTCTCTAAGAGCTGCCTACGTATCCCGGTGAAGGGAATAAGGTCAAATGTAGTTCGAATGATGAAAGTGAAAAATTGGGGCTGCCTAACCTGAAAAAGTAAAATAAAAATCTGAAACGTTCAGTTTGCTGGACATATGCAATTCTAGTTTGTTGAGGTGAGTACAAGGAAATTAAACTTGAATGTCCAGTTTGCTGGACATGCACTCAGTTTGTTGGGGTGAGATGCAATGTAAAATTTGGTTTGCCAAACTTCAAAAATAAATGTAAAGATCCAATTTGTTGGATATGCACCCGATTTGTTAGGGTGAATACAAGAAAATTAAACATGAAAGTCCAATTTACTGGACATACACCCAGTTTGCTGGGGTGAGTACAAGGAAATTAAATATGAAAGTCCAGTTTGCTAGACATGCACACAATTTGTTTGCCAAACTTGAAAAATAAATGTGAAGGTTTAATTTGTTAGACATGCATACAATTTGCTGGGGTGAGTACAAGGAAATTAAATGTGAAGGTCTAGTTTGCTGGGGTAAGATGCAATACAAAGTTTGGTTTGCCAAATTTGAAAAATAAATGTGAACGTCTAGTTTGCTGGAGTGAGATGCAATGCAAAGTTTGATTTGTCAAACTTGAAAAATAAACGTGAAGGTTCAGTTTGCTGGACATGCACCCAATTTACTAGGGTGAGTACAAGAAAATTAAACGTGAAGGTCTAGTTTGCTGGACATGCACCCAATTTGCTAAGGTGAGATGCAATGTAAAGTTTGGTTTGCCAAACTTGAAAAATAAACGTAAAAGTTCAGTTTGCTAGACATGCACTCAATTTGTTGGGGTGAATACAAGAAAATTAAATATGAAAGTTTAGCTTGTAGGACATGCATGAAAAAGATAGATTTTTTTAATGCCGAAAAGCAACCCACAAATCAATGTGAAATGTCCAATTTACTGGGCAAATATGTGAAAAAGATTAAAAATGTTGAAAACGACCCACAAATCTATTTGAAACTCTTTTTTTTTATTTGCCCCAGTATCTACACTTGCACAAGTATGAATCCCTTTTTACTCAATGATCACCATTGTCAATTTAAAAATCAATTTTTCTAAATTTGTCCCGGTTTTTTAATCAATTTGAGATCATTCAAGTCAAAATTGGCCTGGTATCGAGTATCAAAACCCCTTTGAAATCATATCCATTAAAAATTTGTCTCAGTATAAATCAATCTTTCTAAAATTCTACTTAAGGCATAAAGTATCAAAATCACTTTGAAATTCAAATTTTTTTTTTAAAAAAATTTGCCCTAATATAAATTTTAGAATCAATCTTTGGAAACAAGATTTTTTGTTGTTGTTTTTTTTTTTCAGTCATACCTAGATGTGAAAAAAGATATTACTGTAAACTAAATATCTAGACATGCGTTGCAAGAGAATGTGATAAGATATAAATCGATGAACAACTGAACATAGAAAAACATGCGACCAAACTCCCTAAGAACTGCCTACGTATCCCGGTGAAGGGAATCATGTCAAACGTAGTTTAGATGCAAGTGAACTATGGATGCGAAACAAAATGGCAAATGGTAACATAAGAATTCAAACTTTTCAAAACTTGTGATCGAAATAGAGAAGGAACTACAATATTTGAACTGCTAATTAAAGATAATATAAAGCGACAAAGACTGCAAGACAAAACAAAGTGCTTAAACTAATAGAACAAAAATGAGTCTAGACTACTAGACAAAATAAAAACTAATAAGTTAAATGCAATGTTTGGGCTGCCAGACTCAAAAAAGTAAATAAACATATGCCGTTCATGCTGCTGAACAGATGCATAACCTTGGACTATCAAGGTTGATGAATACAAAATTTGGGCTGCCAAGTTTAAAATATAAATAACATATGCCGTTCAGGCTGCTAAACGGATGCATGATCTTGGATTGCCAGGATTGATGAATGCAAAGTTTGGACTACCAAACTTGACATGTAAATAACATATGTCGTTCAACCTGTTGAACGGATGCATGATCTTGGGCTGCTAAGGTTAATGAATACAATGCAAAGTTTGAGCTGCCAAACTTGAAATGTAAATTGATGCTGACTAGATTGCTGGACGAATGCATGATTTTGGGCTGCCAAGGTTGATGAATGCAATGTAAAGTCTGGTGTAACACCCTAGAAATTCATGCAAAACCATTTATTTTGTTTAATGTCCATTAAGAAAAAAAAGAAGAGAAAATGGCCGAAATTAGTTAAGGAGAAATAAGGAAATGATTTTCTATTTTTACTAGCATGTTGTACCATTTCCCTTAGGAGTTGTACCTAGAAGTCTTGCAAGATTAATCACAGGATAAATGACAAAATTCTCTTCTAATTACCATTAGCCAAGTGAAGTCTACAATGGCAAGAAAGTCAATCTCTACTTTTGCTTTTGTCTTACTTTTGATTGGTCCAAGTTTTGCCCAATTCTTTCGCTATTTCTTTTTCTTCACTTAGTTATTTTTTCTCTCTTTTCTTTCACTTCTTGGCCGGCTCTCTTCTTCTCTCTTTTCTCTTCATTTGCTTCATTTTCTTAAAGCTTTTTACTTCCATTTGATCACTTTTCATCCATAGAAAGTGAGTTAATCTTCCTCCTAAGCAAAGATCTTGCCTTATTAAAGGTATTCACCAAGAACTTTTCTTATTATTTCAAGTATGAAATTGTAGTTTTGTAGCTTTTAAACCATGTCTCTATTGTTAAGTATGATTTATTTAAGCCATGAAATATGAAGTTTTATTCCATGAATATGAGGTTTATGAACTTGTATGACTTGTAGATAGTGATTTAAACTTGAAATGATATGAATTAAGGATGATTTGGTTGAAGAACCTTGGAGTAGTTTATGTATTTTTGTGATAAATTTGGGTGAAATTGAAGTGATTTTCATGTAAAATTGGTAGAACTATGTGAGATTGGGTTGTTTGGTTGTTTTCCTTGCAGGTTAAAAATTTTGGGTTAGTTCGATTATAAGGGAAATGCTGCCGAAATTTCGATAAAACCTAAGAAATCAAAGTGAATAGGCTATGATTTAAAGATTTATAAGCTGTAATTTAGTGATTTGAACGTGCAGAAATTTTTATAGACGAGCCATTAGTGAATTGAACATTTCCTAGCAAAACCCTAGAGAGTTAGAAAACCCTAATTTTGAAAACCCTAAACTCCAAAACCCTAGAAAGACATAGGGTATTTCTCGAATTTTCTTATCGAATTGCTTAGATTTTAGTCGGGTTTTTATACAACTATTTTCTCGTGAATTTCAGGATCAAGAAGTGAGACTCAACCATATCACGAAATATTTTCTTAGGTTTCAGGTGAGTGTTTTATGTGTGCATGATGTATGAAATGCCATGTTATACTTGACATTATTATTTAATGAAATGTGTTACTTGAGCAAAGATGTGTACTTTATCGCATCTATTCCGCAATGTGTTACATGCTTTCACTATTAAATGTGTTATTTGAGTTTGAGACTTCCGTGACTAACTTCACCGTTACCTCACGGTTAGTCAACTCAGTCGTAATTGGGAGGTCAAAGAGGTCAACTCTAGATTGAACTTTCTTGCGTGTTGGCCCTCCAAGGTCGAGATTACTCCCTGGATGTGGTAACCTGTACGGAGGTTATAAGGTGAATGGTGGTTAGGGTTCTTGCTTGTTAATACTGGCCTGACCTATGGTGAGGACCTGAGCTATTATCTCGGTCCCAAAGTCTTGGTTACATGTTCAGTGCTTGCTACTTCTGCGGTTGAGCTTGCTCCCATAGTTGAGCCCCTTATCCACCATTGACTACTTGTTAAATAAATTGTTCATATATTATTTATTTAACTTGTCAAAATTTTTATTGAATAAAATCACATTTTACTGGTATGGCTGCATGACTTGAGCACTCACTGGGCTATTATAACTCATCCCGTTTATTTGTTTTCTTTAACCAGGTTTCAAAAAATACTAAAACTGGAAAAGCTGATTTTGGACGTTGTACATGTTTTATTTCATGTATTTTGATAGCCACTTGTTTAAGCTATTCTTGTAAATACTATATGAATTTTAGTGTGTAAAATATATTATTGATATTTCTACTTTCAAATAAATTATATAAATGTATTTTTATTTTGTATTAAGTATATTTGTACGTATTGCGCGAGTGCATGTTTGAGTTCTGGCGAGAGTTAGGCAGGCAGTCCGCTAAACCCTTTGGTGCGCCTCTGGGTAAGGTGAGGCTGTCACATTTGGGCTGTTAGACTTGAAATATAAACCAATGTCGACTAGATTGCTGTACAGATGCATGACCTTAGACTGCCAAAGTTGATGAATGCAATGCAAAGTCTGAGCTGCCAGGCTTGAATGTAAATTAATGCCGACCAGATTGTTGGACAGATGCATGACTTTGGACTACTAAGGTTGATGAATGCAATGCAAAGTCTGGGCTACCAGACTTGAAATGTAAACTGATGCCGAGTAGATTGTTGGACGGATGCATGATTTTGGGTTGCCAAGGTTGATGAATGCAATGCAAAATTTGGGTTGCCAGACTTGAAAATGTAAATAAATATATGCCAACTAGACCGTTGGACAGATGCATAATTTTGGGCTGCGAAGGTGGTTGAATGCAAAGTTGGGCTGTTAGATTTGAAAAAGTAAATGACAAATGCACAATCCTGGGCTGTTAGGAATCATAGAATGTAAAATTTGGACTATCAGACTTAAAAAAAGTAAATAACAAATGCAAGATTTTGGGTTGTCAAAAATCATGAAATACAAAGTTTGGGTTGTCAAACTTGAAAAATATAAATGACAAATGCATGATTCTGAGTTGTCAGGAATCATGGAATATAAAGTCTAGGCTGTCAGATTTGAAAAAGTAAATAACAAATTTATAATCCTAAGTTGTCAGGTATCATGGAATGTAAAGTTTGGACTGTTAGATTTGAAAATATAAATAACAAATCCATGATTCTGGACTGTTAAGATTCATGAAATGCTAAGTCTGAGCTGTCAGATTTAAAAATGTAAATAACAAATGTACGATCATAGGCTATTAGGATTCATGAAATGTAAAGTTCGGGCTATTAGACTTAAAATGTAAAAAACAAATGCATGATCTTGGACTGTCAGAATTCATGAAATGCAAAGTTTGGGCAGTCAGATTTGAAAAATGTAAATGACAAATGCATAATTTTGGGTTGTCAGAAATCATGAAATGCAGAGTTTGAACTGTCAGATTTGAAAAAGTAAATAACAAAAAGCGAGTCTAAATTGCTGGACAAAATAAATGCAATAAAGATTTTAAAATAGAGCAAAACAAGTGTTGAACATAGGATTCAATTCAACTAAAAAGTCAAATTTTTTCTCTTTTCTTTTTTCTCCTTTTTTTCTTTCTTTTTAAAAAAAAAACACGAAAGTAAATAGACTAATATAACGACTAATGCATGCTGACATAAGAAGAATAAGAATACTAACTAAGATGCATAAACATGCAATTGGAATGACATGGTCTCTAATGCTACAAACATAACTATTGAAAATTGAAAAATCGGTACTAAATATTGAGGATTGAACCTACCGTAAATTGAAAATGAAAATCGGTACCTAATGCAATGATTGAGCTTACCGATAACTGAAAATAAAGACGGTACCCAATGCTGATGATTAAACCTATCACGAACTGAAAATAAAAATCAATATTCAATGCAAGAATTGAGCCTACCGAGAATTGAAAATAACCAGGATTAGGATAACCAGGGTTAGGGTTTAGAAACTATGGTTTGGGTTAGGGTTACAAGCGTTAATATAGTTTCTTTCATATTTTATTTTTTTAACTTGTGAGGTTGTGCAATGACCCTAAATTTTTTTAAAAAATTTGCTGAGGGTCGCCGCACAACTAATTTCTATATATTTTTTTGGCATAATTGCATTTTAGTATCGCAACTTGAAATTAAAAAAAAAAAATAGGTCATTGTTGCACTGGTAGTGCGTGGCGATGCTAAATTTAGAAAATCCCCCCAATTCACCACAAACATACTTTTTCTTGGGCATTATTCTAAGAAACTTGCCCTTATCTATTATGATTAGTTAATAAGATATGTGGTAGATTCGAATTTCTTTCAAAAGGAAATTATTTCATCACCAGAATTCTTATTTATTAATAAATACTTAGGATTAATTATTTTAAAAATTAATCTCATAATTATTTTGATCAATTTAACCTAAAAATTAGTTCTATTGTGTGTGATCCTTTAGGTTCTTAATTACTTAGCAATAAATATAAATTATAATATTAGAATTTTAATTGGCTTTAGTATGTAACTAACAACCAGACTCTCAAATTAAATCTTTCCATAGTTCCAAATCCTAACAACTTTTTACATTCTAATATTGGGGTGTCTGGTCCATAAGGTAAAAATTTGACCCAACCCAATATTGCTAGTTCGACAAAAACTTGAATTGCAGATCGATCCATCTCTATAGGTAATCGAATGGTCAGATACCAATTTTGAATAATAACAGTGTGCTTTCAACATAATATATATGTTCATTTTTAACATAAAACGTGTGACAGCCCCACCTTACCCAGAGGCGCACCAAAGGGCTTAGCGGACTGCCTGCCTAGCTCTCGCCAGGTCTCGATTCACACACTCACGCAAACGTCCGAGCGTACTTAACTTAAAATAAAGTAAACTAAAATAAAATGGAATAAAATAAAATATACTCATTTTATTTAACATAAGGTACAATTCACATCAAAAGTTTACACGTCATAACATAAATGATTTTTCACAAAGATAGTCTAACACAGTTTGGCTATTACATTAACGAAGACATCTAGCATACTCAAAATCAGTCGTTCCAGCTTTAATTTTTCAGGAAACCTGAGTAAGGAAAACAAATAAAACGGAATGAGCTATAATAGCCCAGTGAATGTCCAAGTCATGCAATCAAATCAAGAACTCATTATTTTAGTAAATAAAATAATCGAGCAATTAATTAATAAATCAAGATATGAACAATTTAATTTAACATGTAGTCAAAGGAGGATACAGGGCTCAACTACGGAAGCAAGCTTAACCGCAGAAAGAGCAAGTACTGATCATGTAGTCACGATATTTGGACCGAGATAATAGCTCAGGTCTTTATCAAATAACATATCAGTTTTATCAAGCACAAACCCTAATCGCCAATCACCTTATAACCTCCAGTACAAGCTACCACATCCAGGGAGATATTCTCAACCCTGGAGGGCCAACAAGCAAACAGGTTCGATCCGGAGTTGGCCTCTTTGAGGATTCACAACTCGAAAGGGAAAGAACATCAAGCCCTAAAACACCCAACACCTTATGTCCTCCCACGTGCAGCCGGGTTGACCATCCGTGAAATAACGGTGAAGTTAGTCACGGTAGTCTCACGCACACACAAATAACACATTGGTCAATGAAAACAAGTAACACATTGCGGAATAGATGTGATAAAGTACACATCTTTCCTCAAGTAGCACAGGGATTCACATAGTAATTGCAAATTTTCGCATAATATTTATCAAATAAAATATCACATTTCATGCGACATGCACACATAAAGACACTCACCTTGAAAGCCTAAGAAAATATCTCGTAAAATGGTCGTGATGCGTTTTCGGACCCTGAAATTTAAAAGAAATAATAACATAAAAACTCAATTAAAATCCTAGTAAATTTAGTAAGAAAAAGTCAAGAAAATACCCCACTTACTTCTAGGGTTTTGGTTTTAGGGTTTCTAGGGTTTAGGGTTTACTTATTCTAAGAAAGTCTAATCTATCACTAGATCATTTCTAAAAATTCCTACACTTAAATTTCCCTCAATTGAACACATTCTAAGCTTAAAATTTCACTTATCCATTTTTCTTCTTTTAATTCTACTGAAATTTCGGCAGCATTTCCCCTTAAATCGGACTAACCAAAATTTTTAAACCTGTAAGAAAATTCAACAACCCAATCCATTCAACATGTACCACAACTTCTATGTTCAATTTAAACTCAAATTCAATCAAGATTCCACTCAAATTCAAAATTCCTACTCCAAGAATCATCACTCAACTCTGCACAGGGTTGGTTTTCAGCCAACTTCGTGCCATTTCTGGGGTCAATCCATTAAGAACTAAGGAATTATGATTACATGGTTTTAAAGTACGTTTATAGGGCTACAACTTTCGTGAAGATCATCAATCCAAATTCCAACTAGAACCGGTTCAAAATCATCCCTCAATTTGGCTCATCATCAAAACTGTTTTACGCAGAATCAAATTTTCAGCCAACTTTGCAAACTTTCTGCGATTAATATACAATGAATCACAGTGCAAGCCTTATACCGTTGAAAGCCCTATCAATCTAGTTTCTAAAACAACAAGAATCACTCGAATCCAAGTTGTCTATACCAAGTTATGAAAGTTTTACTAAAACTGGTCCAGCATGACTGTTTTAAGTGTTCTTGAGTTCCAACTTAATTCTTCAACTAAACCACATATAAAACATAAATTTCCAAGGTTTGAAGGCCATATACTAGTCTATCTAATCACAAGAACACTTTATATAGCAAGTATATATCAAGTTCTAACTAATTTCTTCAAGTAGTATTAACAAGAAACTTGGTATTAAACTTGCATAAAAACTAATTAAAACATGAAATTAATAAGGTAAGTTCATGGTAAATACCTTAGATAGGCTTAGAACTTTGCTTAGAAAAGATAGTAGCCCACTTCCTATGGTTGATTTGTGTCAACTTGAGAGATGAAAGTCCAAGAAGTTGAGAGCAAAAATGAGGGAAGAAGAGAGAAAGATGATGGCCGGCCAAGGGGAGAGAAAAAGAGAGAGAAATAGGCTAGGAAAAATGAAAAAGAATTGAAGAAAAGGTGAGAAAATAATTGACCAATAATATCATAACAAGAGTAAAGTAAAAAGTGAGATTTTTATGCAAAGTGTGGTAACTTGGTTGAATTTAATTGGTTAAAATTTTCAACTCTTATCACTTAATTTAAACAATAAAGAGACATAAATTATTAAAGCACAATTAGAGTAAATTAGGGAGAGAGAGAAACCGGCCCTAAGGGGAAAGAAAAAGAAAAGAATTTTCGGCCAAAAGAGAAAATGAAAAAGAAAGAGAAAAATTTCAGCTAAGGGAAAAGAAAATAAAGCAAGAAAATAAGTGAAATTTTTGAGTAAAATTGAGCTAAAATTCAAGTAGTAAAAGGCTAGAAAATAGTAGAATAAATTAAGCAAAATTTAAACTCTAATATAAATTAAATGGGCAAGTAAAATTATTCTAAATGTAGTACTTAAGTGTTCTTGCTTAAAATGAAAATCTTAACTAATTAACCTAATTAACTCAAGAAATCTTCCAACTAATAAATCTAGGATTAACACTTAACCCTAAATAAGAAAAAAAATGTCTCTTATATGTGCATTTTCTAGGGTGTTACAAAACGTATGTTTTTGACAAAATTATTGAATCTACTCTTTAGTTTGACCAAATTACAATAAAATTCCAATGAATAAATTAAAAATTATCAAATTCACCATCATATTAACAAACATTAGAAATGCTGCTTATAGTAGCAAAATATATATCTAAAGGTTTAGAACTACCTTTTTGCAATTTGTGGAATTAAATATACATCTCGTGATATTTGTTTAAATTACAAAGCAAACTCTATGACGTGTCTAAAGTATAATCTAATCTTTTGAACAACCAAATGTACATTAAAGAAACTCCACTATCAATTAATTGCCATTAATTTTTTGAATTGAACCAATGTTAACAAAATTTTTAAAGAAAATTTTAAAATACCCATCGATCCCTATTTCATTTGTGACATCTTCCTTTTATAGTAAGTGTAACCAAAGCCCTAGTCACGTGGCATTGGTAATAATAATAATGTTATAGTCGAGCTTTAGCACCATGGATATATGTTGAATATGAACAATTGTTTTCCATGTCCATTTGCATATTATCAAAGTTCATTATTCAAATAAAACAAAATTTTTACGTTAAATTTATGAAAACTATGAAGGTATTCAAAATACTTTCTCTTTTGCCACTTTTGAGCATTATGTTTTTATTATTTCTATATAAAATTGTCACTGGAGATTAGAAGTAAACTCAAGGAAGATATTACTTTAGTGATAAGAACAAGATTGACTATAAATTATTGAAAAAAATTTTACAATTTTGAATTAAAATACCAATTTTCACATATAAATCTAACTAAATTGTCTAAATCTACACCAATACTATATCAATGTGTAATGTATGACTATTGAAACTATCGAAAAAGTGGGTTAAGATAGCATATTAGCTGCTATTGGGATGTAGGCAAGAAAAAGAAGAAAGATAAAGAGGTTTTCTTAATTTGTTCTTATTTTATTTCATTTTTTAGTGGTTTGCATTTTTTTTTAAAAATTTTGGTTCACATATATGTGTATAAGACACATATACACACACATACTTATACACATACACACACATAAGATATTTGATGATGTTAAGTGGTTTCATTTATAGATATTTGACTTTTTTATGATAATTTTATGTTTTGTTAGGGACAATTACATATACCTCCTTTGAGGTTTATCATAATTGCAGTTCAGCTTCCCTTACATTTCAAAAATTACACTTGGCTCCTCTCGTTTCAACATTTGTGTAACAAACCTTTAAAAAATGGCTGACGTAAGCATAAAATCAAAATGAATAACCAATATTGCCTTTATATTTTAGAAAAAAATTTCTTCAATCCTACCTTTTTTTTTTTTTTTTTTTTTTGCTTTAAAAGGCTAACCTGTACACAGGGGAGGGCACCATTCCAAAATTTTATTAAATATGAAAATAGTAAAGGGGAGCATAAACCTTACCTTTACGAAATTACAAGAATTATTTTGTGAAAAAATAATAAAGGAGTATTACTCCCTTAGACTAAAGCAATGCAAATAATAAGAAGCAAAGAATTAAAAATTCCTAAAAGACGGTAATCCTATTCTATCAATTTTGACCTCACCTCTTTCTAATTTTGGAATTTTCATCTCAGTTTGAAAATAATAAATGATTCTACTTGACTGCCCTCATTAGCTAAAATGTCAGCAACTTTGTTGATTTCTCGATAGCAATGAGAAATTGAGATAAAACTTTGTCTCAAGTGCCTAAGTTCCTCCATCTCTTGCAACACTGACCATGGACATCTGAAGATACCCCGAAGAATATTAGGCAAAAATAAAGAATCTGCTTGAACATGAAATTTATCATAGCCAAGCTCCAAACATAATTTAACACCTATAAGTAAAGCTTGAACTTCAGCCTGCAGACTTGTAACATGACTAAAATGGGTAGCAAAGGGAAATATCACGTTCCCCTTCATTCCTCAAGATACCACCTCCACCTCCTTTCCAAGGGTTTCCTTTAGAACAACCATCAGTATTGAGCAAAAGTTCACCAACCTTTGATTTGATCCAGGAACTTAAAATAATTCTTGGCCTCTTTTGGATTTGCCCAATCCATGAGATAAACAACCCCAAAGTTGCTGGAATTTGTTGAAGTGGCAAATTAAATTTCTTCAATCCTAACTTCATCTCCTCCCCACCATCACCAACTACCATCACCTCCAAACTTTGTCTCTTTCCCACCACCACTTACCATCCTCGCCATCATGCTTGCTCACACTTGTAGGAAAAATTTTAAAAACAAACAAACAAATAAATCAAAATTATCCTACTATTTTATCCAATTGATAAACAACTCCAAAGTTGTTGTAATTTTTTAAAGTGGCAATTTAAATTTCTTCAATCCTAACTTCATCTCTTCTCCATCATCACCAACTACCATCACCTCCAAACTTCGTCTCTTTCCGACCACCACTTACCATCCTTGCCATCATGCTTGCTCATACTTGTAGGAAATTTTTGAAAAAAAAATGAATAAATAAATCAAAATTATCCTACTATTTAATCCAATTTTCATCTCTAAAACCACAATTAACTTGTTAGCTACCTAACAATGCCTAAATCTAGTATTCTAGTCTTGTTGAAATTTTGCACAATTTGCAACACCACCATGCCCAATGCGTTTCCGCTCAAAATTAACTTTTTTCTACTTACCAAAATCATTCACCACCAACAACATCCAAAAGCTTCCAAGTGCAGTTCCATAATCTACGTAATTCCTCTACTATCACTTCCATATGCCTTTTGAATCCATTGAATTTGTCAGCCAAAAGATCTTACCTCCACCACCATCACCATCCTTCATGCAGCCTTCCACCCAAATAAAAAATCTACCATTTCACCAAGCTATTCAGTCTCCTCTCTCCCCCTCCCAACAAAAAAAAACAATATCTCCACACTATCCATCATCTTCTTGTAAGGCCACAACAATTAACAATTGATTCACAAAAATGAAAAAAATTGCAATCCTTTTTTATGCACAAATACATAGATGCATAAAATCATGCCCTTTCCTGATGCAAACAAAAGAGATTATTGGAATTGGAAGTATAGGAAAAATTTGTATTTTCTTTTTACAACTAGAAATCATCACCACTATACTAATTAGATATCCATGTTCACCTCCTTCACTAAAGCAGCTGAAAAAAATTACAAAATAATATCAAGTGAATTTAGGAAAAAAAAGAGAGATAAGAGAAGAAGAGAGACGTTGGGATTTTTTTGCTTTGCCATGGCCAGGCAGATTTTTGTAGATGGAGGCAAATGCTGGGTAGGGGAAAGTGATACCATGGGATAGGAGGGTGAGTTATGGTTTCTCTAATTAGGCTAAGAGGAAGACAACATTTTCCTTTTTACTATTTGAACATTTTGTAAATATTATATTAAGGGCAATACAATCATTATGTGTGATGAGAGGAGCAAAGTGTAATTTTTGAAACCTAAATGGAGCTGCCTGCAATTGTGATAAACTTCAGAGGAGGTATATGCAATTATCCTTTTTATTTAATAATAAAACAAAAGTTTTGGGATATGGACATGAACCAAAACCTCTAAAAATGTTTTAAAATAAGTAAGTGAGGAGTACTAATCCCTTGCAACTCAAGTTCTAATGTATGGCATACTAATACTATCCAAGTTCAAGATTGCCCTAAATCTATTAATACCCTGCCGCTTGTTGCCTTATTCCCTCTGACATTGATATCTGTGTTGAACTTGAGAATTCTGCAAGGAACCTTTGTCCAAGATTTGGGAATTACCTGTATTGAAGGCGAGGAGTGAATTTTAAACTTCTTTGCCAGCAGCAAACTTGATTTGGTGTCAACTTCTATTAACAACCCGCAATTGAGCTAGCAAAATTTAAGAATTGGTCCACCTTTAGACAACCCACCTAACTTTGAAAGGATGATTATGAAATCTAACTATGTTCTTGACCTTCCAAGCACACCAATAAACCACCATCGGAAGAATACTTCTTAAAGAATTTAAATTGGATGATGGAGAGGACATATGCCAAGACATGATCAAGGTTGGTACAGAAATAGGTTTCGTCTAATGGATGCCGAAAACAACACTGAGATACCAAATTGTCACGGGCTATCTCAATCCAATGCCCCTTGACTTGACAAAACTCACTGGGTTCGTTGCCAAATTAGCATGTTGCTTCGGACCATGCTCGTGCGCACTCCTATGTTCACACTCAGGGTTCGTGCATTTGTTGCTTGTTGCGTGACATGTGGGATGTTGCTTGCCATATGGTTCGCTAAATTAGGAAAAAACTAACGACCCGTGACACAAAAGGAGCCCACGGCTCCAAAGATTGCTATCCAACGAAAGAAAATTAGATAGCACCCCCGTGCAAAGAAAGACATCATACTAGGCAAATGAGAATTCCAAACAATCTTTGTTATAGTAAACCCATTTCTTCGATGATGTATAAGATATTTAACTCTTTAAAGAGTTAGATTGTATTTGGATCAAATTACATAGTCTTTTTTTTGTAAGTTTAGAAGAATCTCAAAGTTCAAATATTTTTAACAGAGGGCATTTTTTTATCATTTTAGTAGATGGGTTTGGATTTCATCTTGACAAAGGGGACCAATGTAACGTGGCTAAATTTTGAGAACTAATATGCAATTTAGACAAATTAAAGGGGAGGCAATTCTAATTAATCCAAAACAAGATAAGATGTTCTTTTAAATTGTTTTTTAGAATAATATTGGAAGAATAATAATGTACATTTTTGTTGGAATAAAAAAAATTAGCTAAAAATATGTTTAGAAAAATTTTAAATATGATAGAAATCTTCCCTAAGGTTTCTGACGATTTCACCTAATATCCCTAAATTTTTAAATATTACACTTGTCTCCCTTGATCGGATGAAAAAGCCATGTTACCCTCTCTTGAGTGGATGAATGACCATTGCACCTTCGTACAACAAATCAAAGTTCCAAAGAAATAGAAAAGTAAATTCCATTTCCCAATCCACACAAAATCCATCACACACACACTCTCTCATATCTCCCTTTCTTTCCTCTCCTATTTTTTCTCACATTTCCACATCCAAAAGCATAAGCTCCACTATTTGCCTTGCCAATTGCCTCCCTCCATTGCCTCTATCATCCACAAAACCTTTGAAGACGTTTTTCCTTCCTCTCCATTAACTGAAATCAAGACATGAAAGGTCCAGAAATAATTGAAAAAATAGATTTGGAGATTGCAATTGGAATTGAGAAAAGGCTTGGATGGGTTTGAGATAAGAGAAATAGAAGGATGCAAGGGAATTAAGTGTAAGTTAAGAGTAGAAGATGAATTTAGGGGGCTTTTTTTGGAGGGAGGGGCAAGGTAAGATTTTAGTTGGATTTGGAATTTAAGATGGTGCTCGATAGTGGAAAAGGAAAGGGAAGAGAGAAAGGGTGGTAGTGGTGTTAGTGTATGTCCTAAAACCAAGATGGTTTAAGCCACTTTGTATTTACACTTATTTATGTTATTTCATTTATGTGGCATTTTTTCTTTATCATCTATACTTGAATTTCCATGTTACTTGTTTGATAAAGTCCTGAGAATATTGACTGTGTATTAGAGATTATAAAGGTTATAATTATGAGACTCTAATACATAAAGTCATATTCTTAAATATCCCTAGTCAGAGTATTAATGAGATTAGACAGAATTAATGCGGATAGACTAGCACATACTTTGCCTCTACTTATGGTAAGTAGTAGTTGATCTCATTGACTATGGTGTGTGTGACACCTAAGCTGGTATGTGAATGCTTATTTGAGAACAAGTTCATTGGATTGATCCGCCAAGAGTTTCAACTATAGTGCCAATGGTTGAACTCTTAATGGCAATGTGTAAGTGATCCTTTGACTTAAAATTACCATAGTATCTTGAGTGTGGATTACTACACTCTGACTCTATTTCTCGGTGCTCGTAAAAAAGTAGTTCAAAAGTTAGAGGTTGGGTATAGTTTGAAGCATGGAAGGATAGTGACTAATCAATATAGGATTCACCACTCCTTAATAGGAGAGTATATCCCTTTATAGCCACTTGTTAGAAATACTAACTCATAAATCTTCTGCAGAAGTGATAGTGTAACTTGGAAGTAATTTCAAAATTATACATCATGAAGAGTTATATTTTTGGAACAAAAAAATATAAATTAGTCGTTTAAAGTATGCACTATACTTTTAGACTAATTGGGACATAGTGTGGTGAAAGGATATTAATTACATGGTAACATTGTCATTGATGGGCATGGTCTACCATATAACTTACCTATTCACTTGGGTGGTCATGATGCATTGCTAGATGCCACTCATGATTTATAAGTATAAATTAATTAATTGTGAATTGATGATGAATTAAAGTATTTAATTTATCTAGCTTAATTAATGAGTTATAATTTGTACTTATTGCCAACGTGAATGGAACCTAATGGATCACACACATAAAGAACAAAATCTTTGGGTTAAAATGTAATTAAGATAAGTATGAGAAACTTATGGGGTTAATTTATAAGATAAATTAACTTCAATGACTTATTCATAAATATTCTAAGTCTTGAAGAAAATTAGTTTCCTAAAAGGAATAAAGTAACTAATTGATTTCCTTATGAAATAGAATTCCTAAAGGAAGAGGTTTAACTTAAAGTAAGTTACCTAAACCCTTTTAGTTTCCAATTAGCTTTATTTCCTAAAAGACTACAATACTACCTTTATAAATATGTCCATGCTTTAACTCTTGAATTATTATTGCAATACAAAAGAAAACTAGTGAGAGAAAAACCCTAGAAAAACCGCCACCCACTTTCTCTCTCAAGTGGTGATTTTTCTTCTCTCTCTCTTCTTAATTGTTAGGTTCTTTCTTCTTCTTGTGTTCTTAATTAATTCAAGGGAGCTAGCACTCAAAAGTCAAAGCAATTAAGCCTTCAAGGTTCCCAAAGAAATTGTTCGTGTGGATATCGTTAGAGGCTCAACGCTTGGAGGACTTTTGGTGGTAGATCTAACCTCATCTTCGAAGGATCTTTGCCTAGTAGCATAGAACAATTTCTTTAGGAACCTTGAAGGCTTGATTGCTTTGACTTTTGAGTGCTAGCTCCCTTGAATTAATTAAGAACACAAGAAGAAAAAAGAACCTAACAATTAGGAAGAGAGAGAGAAGAAAAATCGCCACTTGAGAGAGAAAGTGGGTGGCGGTTTTTCTAGGGTTTTTCTCTCACTAGTTTTCTTTTGTGTTGCAATAATAATTCAAGAGTCAAAGCATGGACATATTTATAGAGGTAGTATTGTATTCTTTTAGGAAATAAAGCTAATTGGAAACTAAAAGGGTTTAGGTAACTTACTTTAAGCTAAAACTCTTCCTTTAGGAATTCTATTCCATAAGAAAATCAATTAGTTACTTTATTTCTTTTAGGAAACTCAAAAGTATCTCATACTTATCTTAATTACATTTTAACCCAAAGATTTTGTTCTTTATGTGTGTGACCTATTAGGTTCCATTCACGTTAGCAATAAGTATAAATTATAACTCATTACTTGAGCTAGATAAATTAAATACTTTAATTTATCATCAATTCACAATTAATTAATTTATACTTATAGATCATGAGTGGCGTCTAGCAATGTATCATGACCACCCAAGTGAATAGGTAAGTCATATGGTAAACCATACCCATCAATGACAATGTTATCATGTAATTAATATCCTTTCACCACACTATGTCACAATTAGTCTAAAAGTATAGTGCATACTTTAAACGACTAATTTATATTTTCTTG
The DNA here is from genome assembly GCA_024721245.1 of Mitragyna speciosa. Classification (NCBI taxonomy): domain Eukaryota; kingdom Viridiplantae; phylum Streptophyta; class Magnoliopsida; order Gentianales; family Rubiaceae; genus Mitragyna; species Mitragyna speciosa. The sequence continues at coordinate 20,173,904 of CM045572.1, read as the reverse complement.
TTCCAGAAATATAAATCTCCATGATGTATAATCTTGAAACTACTTCCTAGTTATACTATCACTTCTGCAGAAAATTTATGAGTAAGTATTTCTAACAAGTGGCCATAAAGGGATATACTCTCATATTAAGGAGTGGTGAATCCTATATTGATTAATCACTATCCTTCCATGCTTCAAACTATACCCAACCTCTAACTTTTGAACAACTTTTTTACGAGCACCGAGGAATAGAGTCAGAGTATAGCAATCCACACTCAAGATACTATGATAATCTCAAGTCAAAGGATCACTTACACCATTGCCATTAAGAGTTCAACCATTGGCACTATAGTTGAAACTCTTGGCAGATCAATCCAATGAACTTGTTCTCAAACAAGCATCCACATACCAGTTTAGGTGTTACGCACACCATAGTCAATGAGATCAACTACTACTTACCATAAGTAGAGGCAAAGTATGTGCTAGTCTATTCTCATTAATGATGTCCAATCTTATTAATACTATGACTAGGGATATTTAAAAATATGACTTTATGTATTAGAGTCTCATAATTATAACTTTTACAATCTCTAATACACAGTCAATATTCTAAGGATTTTATCAAACAAACAAGTAACATGAAAATACAAGTATAGATGATAAAGAAAAAATGTCACATAAATGATATAATATAAATAAGTATAAATACTAAGTGCCTTAAACCATCTTGGTTTTAGAGCATACACTAACAACTCGTGTTATTACCTTACAAGTGGTAGAAGGGATTGTGGAGGGGGAGGGAACATTGGGTGAAGAGAGGGAGGATGGGAGGGCATGAGCAATAGGGAGGAAGTGGGGATCAATAGTAGAGAGGAGAGGAAGAATGGGATGAGGGATTTATTGTACTGGAGAATAGAGAGAAGTGGTGGCAGGTTGTGGTTAAGGAAGGTAGGGAAGAAAGAGAGGGAACCAAAGAATTGAGTCTGAATAGTGGGGCAGGAATTTCATTTTTTATTTCATTATTTGCTTGGTTGTTTAGGTGGTTGTTGATAAAGTGGTTGGCTATCTTTGGTAGTTGGTTGACTATGTGGTGGTGGTTGATGAGATAGTGGTGATGGTTTCTAACAAAGAATTTAATAGTGGTGCATGAATATTTATGTACAATTTTTATTTATTTTTATTTATTTGCTTGGCTGCTTATGGTGGTTGTCTGTAAGGTGATTGGTTGCTTGTGGTGGTTGTTGGTTGCATGTGTATTGGTGCTTTGCCTTTGAAGAAAGAGATGGTTTTGCCAGTTAAAAAAAAACATAAGATGATTTTTTTGTTAGAGCCAAAGGGTAGAATGGGATTTTCATTGAATTTTTATGCTGATATCATGGTTTTGTTACCTAAACACTCAATATAGGGGAGGTAAGTGTAATATTTGAAAGTTTAGGGCGCTAGGTGATATTGTCAAGAACCTTAGGAATTCCTGAAATTATCCATTCTGATAAAGATGGATTTGTCGAAACGACGGCTCTTAATTGTGGAAACCATTACCCAATAGAATCCGACACCTACCCATCCTCAAATTCTGATTGGTCAATTCAACGTAATACCTATTCTCAATTAACTCCGTCAAATCTCCCTCACCCCCTCGCGCCCCCCTCTCTCTTTATTTCAGATCTCTGTCATTCTCCTCGCCAAAATTTACACCAAAATTTTCTCTGAACACTTTGGGGAAAAAAAAAAAGAAGAAATGGACGCATTGGATTCAGTTTTTGATCCCCTGAGAGACTTCGCCAAGGACAGTGTTCGTCTCGTCAAGAGATGCCACAAGCCCGATCGCAAAGGTTGAAGAAATTTCCTTTTAGTTGAGCTGCCAAGTTATTTTCTTTTTATTATTATTTGATTTTTCATCAATAATTGTTTATTTATTCTCTGGCTTGTAGAATTTACGAAGGTGGCGACCCGTACGGCGATCGGATTCGTAGTGATGGGGTTCGTGGGATTTTTCGTCAAATTGATTTTCATTCCCATCAACAATATCATCGTCGGCGCCTCTTAAATAACCCTAGGTAGCTATTTCATTTTCTCCTTTGTGCTTTTTGACAATTTATACTTTTATTTATTTGTGTCTATTAATCCTTTAATCGATTAGATCTTGGGTTTCCAATTTATCCGCTAAAAAGATGCATATCTAATGGTGGATGTTATGTATTATGCTGGATTTCTCATGATCCGTTTTGATTTTTCTTGGCTAAACCCTAATTTTGTTAGGTTTGACGATTGAAATATATGTAAGGGTTAAAATACCACTTATTAAAATTAAGGGGGTTGGGGCATTATGGAAATTTTGATAGTTCGAGGGCGGCCATTTAGGATTTTTGCCTACTTTATATAGGTGAGGGAGGGATCTAAAATATGGGATTGGAAAACTGACTTGGCTGGTGTAGATTCTTTCTGAAGGTTTGTGTTTCAACAAGTGGATTCCAGTTTGGTTGTGGCTGTGTATCTAAGTTTGGTTTACTCTTGTGGCTAAATGGGGTGTTGATGTATCTGGAAATGTTATGTATGGCATTTTGAAACTGATGGCTGATGCTTGATTGTCATTCATGCTCATTTTGAACGAAAAGTGCGAGTGGATTAGAAGAAGTTGTACAAGAGTGGATATAAGTGGATTACTTTCCTCTTGTTTGGAAATGAAAGAAGGTGCCATGGTCACAGTATCTCCAAATTTAATTGTCCATTTTTTTCTCCCTCAGTTTCTTGTCAATGACCCAAAAGGCATAACATTTGAAAGAATCTTCTGATTTGTAAGGGATCATTGAAAATAATGGGCATAGTTTATAAATGATATTACTTCACGTCATAATGTTTTTCTTCATTCTTCACTCTCATCTTATAATACAGAAAGTAATGTAAATTTAATATGATTTACCTGGGTGAAGAATTTATTACCTTTGCCCTCGGTTTTTAGTTAATATTAGGGTTCCAAAACGGTTGCTGATTTGAGTGATTTACCCGTTTCTTCATTTTTGCTTGATGGATTTGGGGGCAGTTGAATTGGTTGTGATAGGGTTTAAGAGTTGACTTTGAATGTGTGCTTTGACTGTTTTGTGGAATACGTGAGTTGAATTTTTGTTCAATGTTACCCAGATTTGTTGGTATTAACTGGACTTTTATTGGTGAAATAAGGCAGGAGATGTTTATGGTTTTATGCTGCTGAAGTACATGCATATGTAGTACAGGTGTTTCATATATTTCCTTGAAAAAATGTATGCTGAAGGTTTATCTTTCATGAACTTACATGAAGTGGAATATTCTCTTACGTGTCAAATGAATTCATCATTGATTATGAATGGTATGATACGTTATTTTATTTGTGCTTAGGAACTTGTTTAATTCATGCCTTTGTAATTTTTTTATATTGACCTTGGCAAACCTTGTTTAACGCTAAATTGATCTTATATTGAACACACGTTTCAAGATGATTTCAAAGCTTATCAATAAATTACTAAAGGCTGAAAAACTTTACATTTTGGCTACATGGCCTGGCCTATTTTCTGGTCCAAAATACGTAGACATGTTTTGCTGAATTAGAACTTAAAAAAGATAGTTTTGGTGGCTTTGTCAGTAGCTTTTATTGTTGCTTGATTCTTACATGCTGAATCCAGTTATAGAAATAACAAGACGTGCATGTTTGATTTGGGTGGGGAGAACTAATATTTGTAGATATTTTTGCTTATTTCCCTTCTTCTTTTTCTCATTTCTCCAGGTAGCAGCTTTTGCCTTGAGGAATTGGGGTTGTACTTCTGTGAGGAAACTCTGCTTAGTTGTAGTTTATTGATTGGACATGTAAGTTTTACCAATTAAAGTAGTTCTAGCAACTAACATCTGCTACTAAAATTCTGATATCTTGCTTGCTTTTACATTTTGCTTACTTTTTGAATAGACTTTTTGGTTACCTTTCCCATAAAATTGTTCGAATTTTCCTGTCTGACAGTATCTCATGAACATCATATACGGTATCGTATTTGTGTGAGTTAATTATCGCACCTAATTGTTCATTACAAATTT